>PVKC010001004.1:0-55662 GCA_004027635.1 Crocidura indochinensis
AAAAAAAAAAAAAAAAAAAAAAAAAAAAAAAAAAAAAGAAGAAGTAAGGTGTCTGCCTTGTGCAAGCGCTAGCCAAGGAAGGACCACAGTTCGATCCCCTGGCGTCCCATATGGTTCCCCAATCTAGGGGCAATTTCTGAGCGCTTAGCCAGGAGTAACCCTTGAACATCAAATGGGTGTGTCCTCCCCCCCCCCAAAAAAAAGGAATGTCCCGGATGGGATTTGTTTTCTGTAGCTGCTGTGAAGAACTGTGTCATTTTATGTCTGGGATCCAGGGCTTAAGGCAGGACAGATGGTGTCTAATCACCTGGGGTCTAAGTAGGGTTTACGTGACATATTTTCAAGATGGGAAATATCTCTGTATTGTAAACAAGTATGATTTCTTATCCATCATAGATAAGAGCAAATTTTTAGATGCAATTTACCCCCCTTTTTTTTAGTGTCTTTGCAGGGAGAAATGGTGCTACATTATATTGTCGGTGCATTTGGGGGTGGAAAGAGAAGAAAACAGAAACAGGCCACACACCCCAAAAAAGATAAAAATAGGAATAAAAATATATGTGCTCATATATGTATATGAAGAACAAACATTTAAAAAATGAAATAACAAAGTAATTAAAGTAACAAAGTGGTGCAAGAGACTTCCTTACCTTTGGGGAAAAGTAGGTAAAGAACTGGTGTAATACAGGTCTTATACTTATGATGGAAGTATAGGTTTCCCCATTGCCTTTTGAGATTTTTCTTGTGGTGTGTAGGTTCCCAGGCACCTTTTCATCACACACCCTAACCTTCTTGAGATTGGCAAAATATTTGCAAAAGGGAGGTCTTGGAAGGCTTCTTGCATTGGGAATACTTTTAGAGGTAAGTCTGGTTTCAAGTAACAGTCCACGTTAGGGGCAGTTGGTAGGTAGGGCCGGGCAGCATGAGTCAACAGGGGAGTTGTTTGCCTTTTCTTGCTCGGGACGAGATGTGAGTTTGACTGGGTGTCCCTTTTCTTAGGTGCTGGGCACTGGTTCATTGGGGTAGGAGGTCAGTCTTGATGCCTAATGGATTAAGAACTGAAGGTGAAGAGTTATAATAAGGTGGGAGGTCTGGATGGGATTGAGGTGTGAAGGGATAGTCGGATGTACAAAGGGGGGAAAGTGGAAAGTATATGGAAGGGGCAGGAAAGAAGAAAAGAGAAAATACATTAAAAGAAAAGGAGAAGAAAAAGAAAAAGAAAAGAAAAGAAAGTAGTGAGGAGAGAGGAGAAAATAGCAAGGGAATGCTAGTTTGCTTGAATATGTTTGATGAGTAGAGCCTGTAGTATAAGTCTAGGTCAGAGTTCCTGCTTCGGTGGTTTGACTGGTCACATGCTTCAAGTCCTAAAAGAAGGTATAACCTAGAGATAAAGCGTATGCTAAAGAGTTTTCTCGGGACATTCTCACAGTGCAAGCTGAGTATGGTATCTCATGTGACTGAGCCCCTAGATGACATCTTAGTTTGTCCACCCTTTGTATCCAAGAATGCCTGTGGACAGAAAAGCTGAGAGGTTATTTTAAATATATCATTGTAGAGTATTTGATATTTATTTTATATATGGTATTTATTTTGTATAAATAAATAATAAAGTTTGAAGGGGAGGCCAAAGGAGATAGTTGGACAGTGACAGTTGGAAAGTGACAGTTGGAGAGAAAGTATAAAAGAGGGGAAGAGACAGCCAGAGGGGACCGGACCGGGAAAAGAAGAGGGAGCAGAAAAAGAGACCAGGGAAAAAGGAGACAGGGAAGAGGGAGGAAGGAAAAGGGAGGTCTGGGAGGACTGGGAGAAGGACTGGGAGAAAGAGAGGGAAGAAGGGGCTGTCAGGAAAAGAGATTAGGAGAGTCAGGGAGACGTATAGAGAAGAAGAAGAGCTGAGACAGGAAGAAGAAACATAGAGAATAAGAAGAAGCAAGACAGAAAGAGATTAAGGGAGAAGAAGAGAGTGTGCAAAGACAGGGACAGAAGTCAGAAGATTAAGAGAGAAGATCAGAGACAGGGAAAGAAGAGAAGACAGAGACAGGGAGACAGAGAAAGAGACAGAGAGGAGAGGAGAGAAAGATCCAACCAGGGAGAATTAAACTCTTTTGGCCAAACCTTTTGTCCCCCAAACCTCTGTGTGTGAGTCATTTATTGCGGACGGTTTTTGCTAAGGCCTCCCCCACAGCTCTTGGCTGAATACATCAGCCGCGGGTTTAGCAACTTTGTAACACAACACGGGTTTAGATACTTTGATTCTCAACATATTAAGGCATCAAAACATATTGTTATGAGATGTTTCCATTGGAGTCAGTGATTTCCCATGGTATTCTTTACCTGTAATCCTTTATAAGATTCCTAAGATATTATTATGGGCCTTTGTAGTAGAAGGCTGATTACGTTCCTGTTCTCTCTATGCTGCTGTTTCTGCTGTTGCTGGTTTCTTTGTGGTATAATGTGTAGTCAAGAGTTTGCGTTGCTCCTCTTTCATGTGTTTTGGGCACTGCTTCCGAGTATATGTTGACTATTATAGTGTTTGGAGTTTCTATCCTTTAAACCCTGTTATTTGATTGTTGAGTATTAGTTGTATATAAGATGTATGTCCTAGGTGCTTCAGAATAGTGTTATCATTCTGTGTTTATCTACTGTCTTCTGACTTACATTGTTTAACATATATTCTAGGTCCATCCACGTTGCCGTAAAGTCTGTGATTGTATCATTTCTGACTTCCATGTAGTATTCCATTGTGTATAGATACCACATCTTAATGATCTGTTCATCTGTTGTTGGACATAGATGTTGGTTCCAAAACTTGGCCATTATACTGAGTGCTGTGATAAATATTGGGGTGCACACGTACTTTGGAATAAATGTCCTTCCAACTAAGAATAGATACCTAGGAGAGCATTGCTGGGTCAAATGGCAGCTCAATTCTGAGTTTTGTGAGCACTCTCCAGACTGTTCTCCATAGGTGTTGGACTAGGGGGCATTCCCACCAGCAATGGATGAGAGTGTCTTTCATACCCCGTCCCTGCCAACAGAGATTGTTACCATTATTTTTATGTGAGCCATCCTCACTGGTGTAAGGTGGTATCTCATTGTTGTCTTGATTTGAATTTCCCTGATATGAGTGAAGGTGAGCATGTTTTCATGTGTTTGTTGGCCATCCTTCTGTCTTCCTCATAGAAGTGTCTCCCCATTTTTTGATGGCTTTATTTGGTTTTGGGGGGCTCAGCTTTCTGAGTGCTCTGTATATTCTAGATATCAGCCCTTTATCTGATGTGTTGAGTGTAATATTTTTCCCATTTTGTTAACTATCTTCTTGTGTTAAGTAGGGTTTCTTTTGCCATGCAGAAGCTTTTTTCGTTTGATGTAGTCCCATTTCTTTATGTTTGATACTAAAGTTCTTGCCATTAGTGCTCCATCCTCGAAGACCTTTTTGATATATAGGTCTTCAACTCTTCTGCCTATTTTATTCTCAATAAACTTTATATATTTGGGTCTGATTTCAAGGTCTTTGGTTTATTTTGTGTTAGCTTTTGTCAGGAGTGATGTATGGGTTAATTTTCCCTTTCGTACATGTGGTTTTCCTTTCCAGTTTTACCAACACCATTTGTTGAATACATTCTTTGTCCATTTCAAGTTCTTGCCTCTTTTGTCAAATATTAGTTGGCTGTGTATCTGGGGTTTTATGTCTGGGAATTTTGTTCTGACCCACTGGTCTGAGGTTCTGTCTTTGTTCCAGTACCATGCTGCTTGATCACTATGGATTTTTAGTATAGTTTCAGGTTAGGTACGGAGATGACACCCCAGCTTTTTGTTTCTCAATATGTGTCTGGCTATCCTGGGTCTTTTGTGGTTCCAGATGAATTTTGTGATTGATTGTTCTAATTCTTTAAAGAATAATGTCTGAATTTGGTGGTGTCTTTGCCATCTTTGGGAGTGAGTGTGATATTAGCCTCATAAAAGGAGTTGGGGAGGATTCCTGTTTTTCAATGATTTAGAAGAGCCTATGGAAAAGTGGTAGTAAGTCTTCTCGGAATGTTTGATAGAATTCATCTGTAAATCCATCTGGGTATGGACTTTTGTTCTTAGGGAGTTTCTTAATTACATCATCAATTTCTTCTGGGGTGATTGGTCTGTTTTGGGATTTTAGATCTTCCTTTCCAGTGTCCGAAGATGGTATTTTTCCAGGAATCTGGATTTATACTGGGTTCTCTAGACTGAGTATAGTCGTTCATAATATCATCTCATGATATGTTGTATTTCTTGGGGTTCTGTTGTAATCTCTCCCTTTCATTGTGAGCCCACTGATATGGGTGTTTTCCCTCTTTTTTTGGTGAGTTTTGTCATTGGTTTGTCTATGTTGTTTATTTTTTCGAAAAACCAACTCCTGGTCTCATTGATTTTCTTAGTTTCTTAGTATTGTTTTCTTAGTTTCTATGTTGTTTATTTCTGCTCTGGTTTTTAGAATTTCTTGCCATCTGATTGTGGTTGGATTTCTCTGCTGCTGTTGTTCCAATTCCTTGAGGTGATCCTTTAAACTGTTGATTTTCTCATTTTCCTGTTTCTTGACATAGGCATGTATTGCTGAGTTTCCCCATAGTTACTGCTTTTGCTGTGTCCCACAAATTTTGACAAGTTGTCTCTTCATTATCATTTGTTTCAAGGAATCTTTTTATTTCTTCCTTGAGTTGCTCTTCGATCAGCTATTGTTGAGCAGTATGTTGTTTAATCTCCAGGCATTAGTTTTCCTCTATTGCTGCTTCTTGAAGTCAATTTTGACCTCTGTTGCATAGTGTTCTGATAGGATGCTTCAATGATCCTTACATTTGTGGTCTTATGTAGGTTGACAATCCTAAGACACGGTCTATTCTGAGAAGGTTTCATGTTGGCTTGAGAAAATGCGTATTCTGCTTTCTGGGTATGGAGGATTCTGTATAAGTCTATTAGCCCTATATCTTCTTTTTTTTTTTATTTAGAGCTCCTATTTCTTTGCTATTTTTCTGTTTGGTGAATCTGTCCAGCGGTGATAGTGGAGTATTGAGATCTCCTACTATTATCACGTTTCCCTTCATGTGTTTCTCTAGGTTTGCGAGCAATTGCCTCACATATTTTGCTGGCTCTACCTTAGGTGCATAGATATTGACTATGGTTAGTAATTCTTGATCTAATGTTCTCCTGATCAGTACGTACGGACACTCTTTGTCTCTAATCACTTCTTGAGATTGAATGCAGTTTGATCTGATATAAGAATGGCTGTTCCTGCTCTTTTTTGTTTTCCATTGGCCTGAATAATTACTTTCCATCCTTTTATTCTAAGCCTGTGCTTATCCTATAGTTGTAGGTGTGTTCTTGCAGACAGCAGAAGTTCGGTTTATGTTTTCTAATCCAGTTCTCTACTATGTGTCTTTTAGTAGGAGAGTTTAGTCCGTTAATATTTAGGGAGATTATTGACAGAGATGACTGTTGTGCAGTTGTGTTGTGTAGGGTGGTGTTTGTTTCAATCGGGGATTCGGATTGTGTAATTTATCTTGAGTGGATTGTTTAAGATCGGCTTTTTTTTCACAAACAATTGAAGTTTGTTTTTGTTTGAGAATGGTTTTACTCTGCCCTTCCATATGAATGAAAGTTTTGCTGAGTATTGGACCCTCGTTTTGAAATTTCTTTCATTCAGTCATTTAAATATGACATTCCACTGTCTTCTTGCTTGAATTATTTCAAATGGGAGGTCTGGTTTGATTCTTATGTCCCTTCCTTTGAACTAGAGGATTTTTTCCTCTCTTATTGCTTTAAGGAGTTCATATTTCTCTTTGTTTTTGCCATTTGGATTACTATATGTCTTGGTGTTGTTTTATTAGGGTCTATTTTAATAGGGACTCTCTTCACTTCCTGGATGTAGAGTATTTTGTATTTTACGAATTGTATTTATTTTGTATTTAGAAATAAAGGAGCTTGAAGGGGAGGCCAATGGAGATGGTTGAGCAGAGGCGGTTGAACAGAGGAGTTGGGCAGAGGCAGTTGGACAGAGACAGTTTGAGAGAGGCAGTTGGACAGTGACAGTTGGAGAGGCAGTTGGACAGTGACAGTTGGAGAGAGGCAGTTGGAGAGAAAGGATAAAAGGGGAGAGAGAGAAAAGGAGAGAGATAGAAAGACAGAGAAATAGAAAGAAAAAAAATAGAAGGATAGATTTAAAAGAGAGAAGAAGAAGAAAAATAGAAACACAGAGAAGATCAATAGATTAAACAGAGAAGAATGAGAGAGTGGAGAAAGGCAGAAGAGAAGACAGAGAAAGTGAGAAAGACAGGGGGAGGGAGACAGACAGAAAGAGAGGAGAGACAAAGAGAGAGGAGAGAGAGAGAGATCGAACCAGGGAAGATTAGGCTCTTTTGGTCAAACCTTTTATATCTCCAAACCTCTTTTTTTGAATTATTTATTGTGGACAATTATTGCCAAGGCCTCCCCGAGAATGGGAGTGTCTGTCTATCTCCCTCTGACTTATTTCACTCAGCATAATAGATTCCATATACATCCATGTATAGGAAAATTTCATGACCTCATCTCTTCTGATGGCTGTATGATATAAAGCTATAGTGCTTTTGACTATTGTTTCTGCATAGTGGTTTCCAACATGTCTTATCAGGACTCAATGATTCTTATGATGGCCCTGTTGATTCTTATGTTGTTCATGTTGAATTTATCTGACAGACTTATTGTTGTCTGTTCACTTACTTTGAGTTTTTTTGTTTGTTTGTTTTGTTTTTCGTTTTTGAGCAATACCTGGTGACACTCAGGCCTTACTCCTGGATATGCACTCAGAAATCACTCCTGGCTTGGCGGACCATACGGGAATATGGGGGAGATGATGGGGGATCAAACCGTGGTTCTTCCTGTGTCAGCCATGTGCAAGGCAAACACCCTCCGCTAAGCCACCACTCCAGTCCATTATTTTGATTTTTTTTCTATATTCTGTTCGTTAACACTCTTTTCCAATTTCTTCTGTTGAATGGAGGTGTTATTCCATCTCACTGATTCTATTTTCAGTTGCTCTACTCTACTGGTGAGGCTTTCTATTTATCTTTCATTTTACTTGCCATATTTTTCAGTACTGATATTTCTGTTTGAAAATTTCTATTTTTATACTTATATCCTTTTGACACTTATTTGCTGTCTTATTTGCATGTTTTCTTTGAGTCTTTTGAATACACTTCACATTTCCTCTCTAAAGTCCTGATCAGAGAATTTATGTAGGTGGTTGATATTGTATCTTCAGAAATACCATCTTTCAAAAGTTAGATTTGTTTTTGTGTTATTTTTTATGTTATGTTGGGACACCTTGACCAAAAGACATGCTTGACTTTAGAGGAAAGCAGAGTGGTGTGCTCTAGTCTCAACACACTCACCAAAGTCCATTCAAATTGGTACCTTTTAGTCCAAAGCAACCCACTGTCACAATTTATAATGCCACTGAATGTCAGTAGTCCTTTCTTTAGTCATTCTATTGTTTGTTTTGTTTAATTTTGTTTTTGTTCACAAACTGGTTCTCAGGAGTTATTGCTGGCTCTTTCTGTGCTCAGGGGTCATTCCTGGCAATAATCAAGGATTGTATAGGATGCCAGGGGATCTAATCCATTGTCCTTGTGCAAAGCTAAAACCTTATCCACTGTATACTATTCCTCCAGGTATGCAGCTTCTCTGGTATCTTTCACCTCAGGTAGTTTAAAAAGGTGCTTTTTAGTTCATAGCTACCCACAGACCACAATACTTCTCACTGCTGTAGCTGAACAATCCTTTCTCTAGGCCATGCTCTTGTCTGCTCATCTCTTTATGGGGATTCCTCAATCTTCAATGATTGCATTGACAAGAAAATACCTTCTTGAGTTTGAGCATGAATATAGTTTAAATTTCTTTTTAAAAAGGAGGAAAATGGGACCGTAGCAAAAGCACAGCAGTAGGGCAATTGCCTTTCATGCAGCTTTCCCTGGACAGGCTTGAGTTCAATCCCTGGTGTCCCATATGGTCCCTCAAGCCAGGAGCTATTTCTGAGTGCATAACCAGGAATAATCCCTGAGCATCACCGGGTTGACCCTTCCCCCACAAAAAAGGAGGGTAAAAGAGTAATAAATAGGAGAAAGACTATAAGGAAGGGGATTTTAAATCATGGAGATATTAAGAATCTCATTTGTGCCATCTCTTCAGGTGTTCTTGATTTGGGTGATCTGCAAATCAGACCCACAACGTTCAGGGATCTAATGTATTGCAGAAATGCACTACTCTGTTCCAATGCCTCCAGGGCTGTCTCTTTGCCTTTCTCTACACTGGCCTTTGCAGGATCTTGGGTCTTATTTAACATAATCAGGTGGAAAGAAAGATAGGGTTCAAACTATAGAGGAAGGAAATCTGAGTACAATTTTAAGAAAATGCAAGTACAACTGTGGAGGCAGTTGCAGCAGCACATCTCCTGGTTTGGCACAGAACAAAAAACTCAGGACAGTTCACCTAAGTAGTTGTCACAGTGGCATCATCAATGTTGCAGCAGAGGTGCATTGATCCAACAGCAGTGGCAGCACACCATCACAGTGATGGCTGAGTTTGCAACATCTGTGTAGTGTCAGAGGCAGGAACACAAACAAGTGACATCAGCAGTGTTGTAGCACCAGGATGGACACAAAACAGAGAAGTGCTCACCCAGGAAGTGGTCATGGACCTGAGTTATTTCTAATCAATATAACTTCCCGAAGAGATCCTTGTAAATAGGGATAACTGAAAGTTAGGAAAATAACACCTTAAAAATATAAAATAAACTGTGATAAAGCAACACAAAAACATACCAAACCTAGTGGGTAAAGACTGAAAATCTTTAGGCTAAATCAGAATGAATCTCCTACATAACCTCTCTGAAAGTGGAGTTCAGAATGGAAATGCTTAGGATGTTTTGTGAACTCAAAGAAACAAGGGAGCATACTTTCAGTAATGCATCGGGTTTGAGAGTATAAATGAGAAAATTGGAAAAAGCAAAGTCACAACTTAAAAAGTTGGACAGAAAAGTGAAAAAGTCACTGTAAGATCTTGCCAGTAGAATGAGGACAGAATCATAGAGCTCAAAGATGAAATGCAGAACATTTTAGCAGTAGATGGAAAAAAACATCAAAGTAAAGAGATGACAATAGAAGTTTGGGATAATTCAACAGAAACAACAGAAGAATTGTTGGGGTCCCAGAGAGTCAGGAAGTAAACTACTATGCAGAAACTACAGTCAAGGAAATCACCGTTGATATATTCCCAGAGCTGAAGAATCCATGAACCCATATTCTGGATGCCTAAAGTATACCAGCTAGAAGAGAACCAAATAGAAGCACACAACAAGGCACATTCTAGGCACAATGATTGAAACCACAGGTAGAATACTGAAAGCAGCAAGGTCAAAATGAAATTACTTACTAAGAAGTCTCCTTAATTTTTACAGCAGATTTATCACAAACAAACCTCCAACTCCAATGTCATTAGTGTAATATAGTGAAAAAGTTCAACAAAATAAACATGTCATCAAGAATAATTCACCAAGCCAACTATCATTGTGGTTTGAAGGAAAGTTACACTCTCATGGATAAACAATAGTTCCAGAAATTTAGATTAAAAACTAACTTTAAAGAAGAACTGAAGGTGATACTTTAAGGCAAGACAAAAGTCACAAATACACTGAACTTCCACAATGAGATGACACAAAATTACATGACAAATTTTTCTCTTTATGTCAATTACTAAATTCATCACTCAAGAGAATCAGAGGAAAAATGGTTTAGAAACATTAATACAACATTCTGCTACTTGCAAGAAACTTTTGTATAGGCAGACTGGAAGACAATCCTCAATGGAAAGAACTCAAAATGACAGGGATGACCATTATTAACTAATATTAGATGAGTTTGACTTCAGGCTTAAAAAGGTTATACTAGACAGAGAAAACCATGCCCTAATAATCAAAGCATATGCACATTAAATACTTTACATTCCTAAACATATATGCATGCAACGTGGTCCCAGAAAAAATATTTAAAGTGCAAATGAACTTGAAGAAATACATGAATAGCAACATAATAGAGATCAAAGATTTATGTCACTTTATTTTTTTTTTTTGATGAATCAGGCTAAAACTCAACCAGGGAATACTGAATTTGGAGCTTTTGGGGGAGGAGAGAGAGGCACATCTGGTGCCATTAAGGGGTTACTCCTGGCTATGCACTCAGAAATCACTCCTGGCTTATAGGACCATATGCGATGCCAGGGATCAAACCAATTTCTGTCCTGATTCAACCGCATGCAAGGCAAGTGCCCTACCATTTGTGCTACTGCTCCAGACCAAGTATATACTGAATTTGAATCAAGATAAGTAAGACAAAGCGCTTATATATTTATATATATACATACATACATAATGACATTTCATTACCACTAAGCAAAAAACACATATTTAACAGTGTATGTATACTTTAACATTCTCCAAGATAGACTCTACTATGAGTCATAAAACATGTGTCCATAAACTCTTGAGGATATGCATATCAAACTATCTACTTAGAACACTATGTACTGAAAATGGAAATGAAATTCAAACAGAAAAGTAGAAGCCAGTTTAACACCAGTAAATTAAACATCTCACTTCTGAACAACTGGTGGGTTTGAAAGGCCAAGCGGAAATCTAAACATTCCTGGAAACATAAGAGAATGAGGACACAAATTATCAGAATATGTGTGATATTGCAAAAGCAGCAGTAAGCAGAAAATTATAACTTTGCAAGTACTGATCAGAAAGAAATAACGGGATACATAAATAACTTAACAGCACTGCTTAAGAAATTGAAAACGAGCAAGAAAATGAGCTGAAAACATATCAAAAAGGAAGTAATAAAATTAGAGCATTAATTGAAGATCTAGAAACCTAAAATACAATATAAAAAATCAGTGAAAAAAAAGAGTTGGTTCTTTAAGCAAATAAACAAGATTGCTAAATCATTTGCAAGTCTCACAGAGAACAGAATCAGAAATGAAAGGGGATGCCATAACCAACACAACAGAAATTGAAGGATAATCAGAGATTAATTTGAGAATTTTTATGCCACAAAATGATAGAAATAGAAAAGGGATGAACTCTTGGATTCCAGAACCTCCCAAGTTTAATCCAAAAGACTTGGAATAGCAGAATTATAGAAAATTTGAAATACTGGAGCTGGAGTGTTAGAACAAGTGTTAAGGCTTCTGCTGTGCACACTAGCCTAGGACACACCATGGTTCAATCTCTCATATGGTTCCCCAAACCAGGAGCGTTTTCTGGGTGCATAGCCAGGAGTAACCCCTGATTATCACCGGGTGTAGCCCAAAATCCAAGCAAAAAGAAAAGAAAACTTGAAATACTAATTAAAATTCTTCTGAAAAAACAAGTGCGTGGACTCACATGGATTAACTAGTGAATTCTTCAGACCTTCAGAAACGACCTACTGCCAATATTTTTTGAGTTGTTCAAGGAAACTGAAGAAACCAAAACACTCCCAAACATTTTTTTATGAAGCTAATCTCACTCTTCCAAAAGCATATTGAAACACCACAGAATAAGAGTATTATAGGCCAATATTCTTGGGGAACACAAATGCATAAATCTTAAAAATATAGTAGCAAATAGAATCCAACAATTTATTAAAAAGATCATAACCTCTGACTAAGTATAATTCCTCTCAGGAATGCAAAAATGGCTTAACATGTGAAAGCCAGTCAACATAATACACTGTATTAATACAATATTAACATTATTAATTTAATATTAATAATAATGATCATGTCAGTAGATACAGAAAAAGCATTTTCCAAGATCCAACACAAAATTATGATTAAGAACTCTCAATAGGATGTGACTTTAAGGAACTTTCCACACTGCACCCAAAGCCATTTACCACAAACTTACAGCAAACATATTCAATGAAGAAAAAGTTAAACCTTTTCTCTAAGGTCTAACACAAGACAAGGTTCCCACTCTTGCTACTTCTATTTAATATAATATTGGATGTACTTGCCATATCAATTAGACAATAAAAGTTATCAAGGGCATCTGTAAAGCAAGGGAAGAATTCAAGCTCTCACTATTTGCACATGTTATGATACTGTATTTAGGAAAATCCAAACTTCATTAGTAAGTTTCTAGTAATAATAGATCTGTACAGGAAAGATAGAGGCTACAAACTGACATTTAAAAATTTATGGATTTCCTACATACAAATACTGAAAGAGAATAAAGACACCTTTAAAAACCAGTCACATTCACAATTGTGACTCAGGAAATTAAGTACCTTGGTATCAAGTTAACTTAAGAGGTGGAAGACCTGTACAAGAAAAATTAAAAGTCACTACTTCAAGAAATAAGAGAGGACAAGAAAAAACAGAAATATACCTCACTTACGGTTGGGATGTTTAATGTAACTAAAATGAAAATACCACCTAAATACTGTGCGGATTTAATACAATCCCTGTTAGGAGACCCATTACATTTTTCAAAGAAGTAGATCAAATACTTATGAAATTCAAAGGGAACAAAAAAGACCTATGTGAATACCTAATGCAACTTGGGAGCAAGGTAAGGGGGTATAACTTTTCCCTCCTTTAAATTGTATTACAAATAGATATTTATTATGCAAATAGATATTGTATTACAAATAGTAACTGAACAGACCTGCTACTGGAATATAGTCAGATTTTCTGATCAGTGAGGTAGAACGTGATATCCTGAGACAGGTCCCCAGGTATACACTATGGTAATTTTTGAAAAAGGGGTAAAAAAATACAAAATGGAACAAGAAAAGCCTCTTTAACAAGTGGTACTGTGAAATCTGTTCAAGTCTCTGCAAGAAACTGACCTGGACCTGAGAACTGATTCTGACACCATGCATAAAGAACAAATCACAGTAGGTTAAAGACCTTGAGATTAGGCCTGAAACTCTAATGTATATAAAGAAAAACATAAGTAGAACTCTCCAGAACATTGAAGCTAAAGGTATGTTCAGATATGAAATACCACTGACCAATCAAGTGGAATCAAAGCGATACAAATGATCCTAAATTAAGAATGACCTCAACAGAAATGAAGAAACTAATCACCCATCTGACAGTGAAGAAACTAATGGAAGAAACTAATCACCCATCTGACAGTGAATTAATACTTAAGTCTCTAAGTTCTTTAAAACATAAGAGCCTGCAAAATAAAAACGTCTTTTTACTTTTTGACACATCAAAAAGAACAAGAACAAGCAGTGCTGTTATATATGTGAGAGAAATGTGAGAATGTCAAATGGTCCAACCTTTTTAGAAAGCAATCTAGACATTTTTCAAAAAAACTAAAGATTGAGCTCCCATATGACCCAATAATTACCACTCTAGGGAATATGGCCTTTGAACTCCAAAAGACATGTAGAAAAGCCCTCTGCATTCCTATCTTTATTCCAGCACTAAGTACAATAGCCAGAATCTGGAAACATTCCATTGTTTAAGAATATTGAGTGGATAAAGAAAAATGTTTACACAATGGAATACAACTGGCCAGGAAAATGACATTATGAAATTTTCTTATACATGGACAGACATAGACAGTGTTATAAGGAGTGAAAAGTGTCAGAGACAGCTCTAGATGTTGAATGATTGCAGTTATTTGTGGGATATAAAAAGAGTATAATAATAACAAAATACAGTAGAGATGAGTGCCAAGTGAACTCATCTACAATTGGAAAATTGCCATAAAAATCGAGCAGTGCATTTAGGGCAGAGAAGGGACTATTATTACAGTAATAGTTGGAAATGATCACTCTGTACAAACTAAAAACTGAAAAAAGATAAATTTATATGCATGATACCCCTTCAGTAACCATATTGTCAACCATAGTGTTTAAAAGGGAGAAAATGAAGAGAGAGAGAGAGAGAGAGAGGAAAGATACCTGCTTTTAAGGCAGACAAAGAAGGAGGGAAAATGGGATGGTTGGAAGCTAACTAGGAATATTAAAGGTCAGAAATGTGCTTTGGTGAAGGGATTGTATGACTGAAAATCTATTTCAACTTTGTAACCATTTCATATGGATTGAATTAAATTTTATTAAAGAAAAAGAGTGGTGGTGCAGCGGTAGGGCGTTTCTCTGGCATACGGTTGACCCTTTATGGTCTCCTAAGCCAGGAGTGAATTCTGAGTACATAGCCAGGGGTAACCCCTGAGCGTCACCGAGTATAGCTCAAAAAACAAAAACCAAAAAAAAAAAAAAAAAAAAAAAAAAAAAAAAAAAAAAAAAAAAAAAAAAAAAAAAAAAAAAAAAAAAAAAAAAAAAAAAAAAAAAAAAAAAAAAAAAAAAAAAAAAAAAAAGGAAAGAAAAAGTATAGAAAGAAAAGGAAGAGGAAGAATAACGAATTTAATGAAAACAAACTAACATAATCCATAGTTAAAAAAAAATGCTGGCCTTAGCCAGTTTAACACATTTTAATATGAACTTTCTTGGGAGAACTTATGGGCAACATCTTGCTGTGCTTAGGGTTTACAATCTTTGTTCAAGGAACAATTTCTGTGCCTGGGATTGAACCAGATTTGGCTGTGTGCATATACAAGCACCTATCTTTTCATTCCAGCTCTTTTGGGTCGCAATAGAATACTGAAGTTTGTTGCTTCTGGTGTAAATTTTATTTTTTTAGCTGGCAGTTATCTTGATTGATCCAGTGCAGTAAGTAGTATTTTTTAAAGTTTTTCCACCCATAATCCCCTTCAACATTGATTTCTTTTTTTTTGTCCTCCCCCATTCACAATACAGACCAGGAAAAGGTCCTGGACTGAGGTGTATATAGGATGCATTTACTACACTTCCTCTTTCTATACAGTCAGTGTAAAGAACACAGATGTGGTAAGCATTGGGAGGCCTTATCTTATCTTTTCTTCATATATCTATCTATCTATCTATATATATCTATATATATATATATATATAACCTTCACCAGTGCAATAATTCCCATCACCAATATCCAAAGTGTTACTCCTCCCCACCCCACACCGGCTTGTACTCTAGATAGGCTTCCTACTTTCCTCATTCAATCACATTTTATTATGATAGTTCTCAGTGTAATTATTTCTGTGACTGCACCAAATATCCCTGTGGTGAGCTTCATGTTGGGAGCTGGACCCTCCAGTCCTCTTCTGTTTTATCTCTCAGAATCATTACACAAATGTTTTTATCTTCAAAACCCATAGTTGAGGGAGACCATTCTGTGTCTATCTGTCTCCGTTCTACTTATTTCACTCAGCATAATAGATTCCATATACATTCATGCATGGGAAAATTTCATGACTTCATCTCTTCTTCCATATCATCATCTTCTTACATATATACAATGGAATGTTATGCAGCCGTCAGAAGAGATGAAGTCAATATTGATTTCTTTTAGTGGCTTCTTTGCCCAAATAGTTAAATCCTTGTTTTAGGCCCTCATATTCCATATATATAATTTTCACATGTTGACCCATGAAAATATCCTATTTGTTCTATGAATCTGGTTGACAAATGCAATAGCACTTGTTTGTGTTTATGACTCTGAATACGTGCTTTAATAGAGAAAGCACAAAGCACATTTTATGGTCTTACAGAAAGGAGCTAACAAATAAACATTGTATTTGGACCTGAAATATTATTTATATTCAGTGCTTATTTCTTTTATTTATATAATTTTTATTTTAATCATAGTGGCTTACATATTGTTGACAATAATATTTTAGGCACATACTAACATATAATCAGGGAAATTCCCATCACCGAATTGTCCTCCCTCCACCTCCGTTCCCGTCCTACTTCTCATATCCTCTTTCCTATCCCCCAGGGCTGCTAGTGTAAGTGGTCCCCTCTGTGCCTAGCTTACTACTTAGTGGTCTTACACCTGTTTGGTCTTGGTCCCCCTTTTCTTCCCCCCCTAATTGGGAGGCGCTTATTTCTAACATAGGTACTCTGATTCTACTATCCATGCTTATGTGCCAGTAAGAAATCGAGAAAAAGCTTCTAGCAATAGCAATAATGATATCAGCAGCAGTCTGTACACACTAATTCACTGCATTTTTTAATTGGCTGGATCTATGAATTTGCCAAGAATATCACTCTAATGTTTCTGACTAAATTGTAGCTATATTGACACCTACAGATTCTCAGTAAATTCTTAGACAATCCAAATAATTCTGAGAATTCTGAGACTGATCTACTACAAAATCCCAGACATCCACAAGTCTTCTTTTGATTCATGGGGTAAAAGATGGAGTATATAAAAATGTTCAATTATAATAACTGAGGGAAAGGTATTACATCTATTTTTTTTTACAGAGCACATGGATGGTCATTGTGGAAGAGTCCCAGGATTAAATCCCATTGAAATGTGATAACATATCCTGCTATCATTAGATGAAAAGCAGGTATTTGCTAACTCAACTCTGCAATATTTATTGGCAATGACGAATTCCAATTGTTCCAGGAACAACAGAGATATATAAAACTCAGGGCAGATGCACAGATATTGTTACCACAGCAAAGGAGAGCTCTTCTTATTCTGCGTTTGTGATAATGGTCTTGTGCAATCACAAAGTCTGCAGATGTATTTTTCAGTACATTCTTTCAATACAAAAGAATGAAGAATTGGATAACTAATTGTTCTTAGTCCATGTTTATTAAAATATATATTCAGTTTAGTTGCCCAGAGTAAATATTTGAAAGAATAAATGTTCTCAACTGTCCAGTCAATGAATCATCAAGAGTGGAAGAGGACCCAAGGTATCAATGTTAGATCAGAGTTGACAACTGTCAAATATACCAATTCTTTAAATTAAAATTGAATGGAATTTCTGCATACTTTCTCTTTGCCCTTTTTATTTTTTAAAATATTTTAGATTAGGGTTATATAAACTTTAGAACTGTTAATGATGCTTTCCGATGCAATTAATTCCAACACACCATTCATCAACTTATCTACCTTCCTCTATTACGACTTCAACACCTTATCTCCTCCCCCTCAACTCACTTTTGTGGATCATTTCTCCCATTGTGTTGCTACCTTAATTGTATATCTTTCAGTCTCACATATAAGATCATTCTGTATTCATTTTTTACTAAATCTACTTAGTATTCACTAGTTTCTTTCTTTTGATTCAAATTGCATTATTTTATTCTTTTATGCATAGCATTCCATAGGTATATATAAAGCATATTTTATGAGTTTCCTAGGTTATTTCTGAGTTACCCCCAGAGGTGCACAAGGCCCTACACTTAAAGATAATTCCTGGCAATGTTTGAGGGAGCATCTTTGGTGTCAGAAAAGAAAACCAGCTTAGCTGCAGGACAAACAGTTTAACATGCTGTAGTCTATACCATAAAATATTTTATCATTCATTTATATTGGAGTATTTGGATTATTACCATGTCTTCACTATTGTACTAAATGCTGTTATTAGTATTTTTGTGCTTTGGAGATAGATCTTGTATAGCCTTTTCTAATTAATGTTTTTCTGTTTTGGAATAGATATCATGATATTGCTGGGTTGTAAGGGAGTTCTATCCCTACTTTATTTTTTTAAATTTTTTTCTATCCCTATTTTATTAAAGAGGTCTCTAAATTGTTTAACACGGATACTAGAACATTATGGTACCATTAACAGTAGCTAATAAATATTTTTCTCACTATAGCCCCGGAAAAAAGTGGCTGTTACAAGGCATTTTGAATATGTGCCATTATCATTGATGTGAGATATTTCAGTGTTTTTATGATTTGCATTTTTCTAATCGTGAGTGATTTTTAAGTTCTTTTTTTCCCTTTCTTTTTTTTCTTTGCAATTCAATATCTTTTGGGGGGAAGTCTCTCTTTGTCTCTTAGCCCCATTTGTATTTTTGTTGATGTTGAACTTTGTGACTTCTATGTAGTATTCTTATTTCATGTATTATGTTTGAATCTTTTCTTCCATTCAGTTGGTGACATTTTTTAATTGATTGCCTTTCTTATTTTGTAGTTTCACGTTTTTATCTTGTTTTTGATTGTCTGTCCCACTGTAGTAATCTTATTGAAGAAATTTCTATGGTCAGTTTTAGAGAGATCTGCTGGTATGTTTTTCAATGTATTATATGGATAGATTCTACTTTTTTAAATTAATATGTTTATTTAAACACATTGATTATAAATACGATTGTAGTTGGATTTCAATCATGTAAAGAACAACTCACTTTACCAGTGCAACATTCCCATCACCAATGTCCCAAATCTCACTTCTGCCCATCCCATTCACACCTACACCCGAGACAGGCTTTCTACTTCCCTCATTCATTCACATTGTTATGATAGTTCTCACTGTAGTTATTTCTCTCACTGTACTCACCACTCTTTTTGATGAGCTTTGTGTTGTGAATCGGACCTTCCAGTCTTCCTCTCTTTTGTCTCTGGAAATTATTGTAAAAATGTCTTATATTTTTCTTAAAACCCATAAATGAGGGAGACTATTCTGCATCAGTCTATCTCTTTTCATCTGATTTATTTCACTCAGCATAATAGATTCCATGTACATCCATATATAGGAAAATTTCATGACTTCATTTCTCCTGATGGCTGCATAATATTCCATTGTGTATATGTACCACAGTCTCTTCATCATTCAGCTGTTGAAGGGCATCTTGTTTGTTTCCAGAGTCTGGCTATTGTAAATAGCACTGCAATGAACATAGTGTGAAGAAGGAATTTTTATGTTGTATTTTTGTGTTCCTAGAGTATATCCCTAGGAGTGGTATAGCTGGATAGTATGGGAGCTCAATTTCCAGATTTTGGAGGAATCTCCTTATCGCTTTCCATAAAGGTTGGACTATAGGGCATTCCCACCTGCAGTAAAAGGTAGTTGCTTTCTCTCAACATCCCCACCAGAACTGTTTGTTTTCATTCTTTGTGATGTGTGCAAATCCCTGTGTCATGAGATGGTACCTCATAAATGTTTTGATTGATTTGCATCTCTCTAAAGATTAGTGATGTGGAGCATTTTTTCATGTGCATGTTGGCCATTTGTATTTCTTCTCTGGCAAAGTTTTCATTTCTTCTCCCCATTTTGATGGGATTTTATGTTTTTTCTTGTAAAGTTCCTTCAGTGTCTTGTCTATTTGGATATTAGCCCCTTATCTGATGGGTATTGGGTGAATAGTTTCTCTCACTCAGTGGATGGCTCTTGTATCCTGGGCACTACTTCCTTTCAGGTGCAGAAGATTCTCAGCTTAATATATTCCCATCTGTTTATCTCTGATTTAAATTGTTTGGAGAGTGCTGTTTCCTTCTTTAAGATGGCTTCAGTCTCAATGTCATGGAGTGTTTTACTTACACGTTGTTCTATATACCTTATGATTTTAGGTCTGATATCAAGGTCTTCAACCCATTTGGATTTGACCTTTGTGCATGTTGTTAGTTGGGGGTCTGATTTTGCTTTTTTGCAAGTGGCTAACCAGATGTGCCAACACTACTTGTTGAAGATACTTTCCTTGCTCAACTTAGGATTTCTTGCCTCTTTATCAAAAACTAGTTGATTCTACTTCTGGGGAGCATTCTCTGAGTACTGAAGCATATTCCATTGATCTGATGGTACATCTTTATTCCAATACCATGCTGCTTTGATAACTATTGCTTTGTAGTATAGTTTGAAATTGGAGAAAGTAATGCTTCCCATATTCCTTTACTCAGGGAGTGTTTTAGCTATTCAAGGGTGTTTATTGTTCCAAATGAACATTGGAAGTGTTGGATCCACTTCTTTGAAAAATGTCACGGGTATCTTGAGAGGGATTGCATAAAATCTGTACAATACTTTGGGGATTATTGCCATTTTAATTATGTTAGTCCTGCCAATCTATGAGCAGGGTATGTATTTCCTCTTCCGCATGCCTTCTCTTATTTCTTGGAGCAGGGCTTTATAGTTTTCTTTGTATAGGTCCTTCACATCTTTAGTCAAGTTAATTCCGAGATATTTAGGTTTGTGTGGCACTAATGTGAATGGGATTGCCTTCTTGACACCCATCTCTTCCCTATTATTATTGGTGTATAAAAATCCCACTGATTTTGTGTGTTAATTTTGTAGTCTGCCACCTTGCTAGAAGCTTTTTGGTAGAGTCTTTAGGGTTTTTTAAGTAGACTATCATGTCATCTGCAAACAGTGAGAACTTGACTTCTTCCTTTTCTATCTGGATTCTCTTGATATCTTTTTCTTGCCTAATTTCTATAGCAAGTACTTCCAGTGCTATGTTGAATAGAAGTGGTGAGAGAGGACAGTCTTGTCTTGTACCAGATTTTAGAGGGAAGGCTTTTAATTTTTCTGTTGAGTATAATAGTTGCCATTGCCATCTGGTAGATGGCCTTAACTATATTGAGAAAGGTCCCTTTCATTCCCATATTGCTGAGAGTTTTTTTTTTTTATCAAGACTTGGTGTTGGACCTTATCAAATGCTTTCTCTGCGTCTATTTATATAATCATGTGCTTTTTATTTTTCTTGTTGTTGATGTTGTGTATTATGCTGATAGATTTATAGATGTTAAACCATCCTTGCATTCCTGGGATGAAACCTACTTAATCGTAGTGGATGATCTTCTTAATGGGGCATTGGATTCTATTTGCCGGGACTTTGTTGATGAACTTTGGATCTGTGTTCATCAGGGATAGTGGTCTGTAATTTTCTTTTTTGGTAGCATCTCTGTCTGGTTTAGGTATCATGGTGATGTTGGCTTCATAAAAGCTATTTGGAAGTATCTCCGTTTTTTCGGTTGCATGAAAGAGTCTTGCCAGAATTGGTAGTAGTTCCTCTTGAAAGATTTGAAAGACTACATTAGTGAATCCATCTGGGCTTTGGCTTTTAATTTTGGGCAGATATTTGATAACCATTTTAATTTCCTCAATAGTGATGTGGTTGTTTAGATATGCTACATCCTCTTTATTAAACCGTGGAAGGTTTTAAGAGTCCAAAATTTATCCATTTCTTCCAGGTTCTCATGTTTAGTGGCATAGAGTTTCTCAAAGTAGTTTTTGATTGCCCTTTGAATCTTTGCAATATTGATAGTGATCTCCTGTTTTATTTCTAATACGAGTTATCACATTTCTCTCTTTCTTTCTTAATTTTGCTAATGGTCTATCAATCTTGTATATTTTTTCAAAGAACCAACTTCTGCATCTGTTGATCTTTTGGATTGTTTTTTGGGTTTCCACTTCATTGATTTCTGCTCTCAGCTTTGTTATTTTCTTCTATCTCCCTGATTTTGTTTCCTTTTGTTGGACAGACATTTTTTTAATTCTATGAACTGCGTCATTAAGCTATTCAGGTATGCCCCCTCTTTCTTCCTTATGTGTGCTTGTGAAGCTATACATTTCCTCTCAGTTCTGCTTTTGTTGTGTCCCATAGATTCAGATAGTTTGTGTCTTTTTTGTCAGGAAAGGTTTTTTGTTTCCAGGAAAGGTTTGATTTCCTCTTTGATTTTATCTCGGACCCACTGGTTGTTCAATATAGGCTGTTTAATATCCATATGTTAAAGTTTTTCTTCTGTGTCCCTTTGTAGTTCACATAAAATTTCAGAGCTTTGTGGTCAGTGAATGTAGTCTGCAAAATATCTATCCTTTATATAATATGGATGTATGTTTTATATGCCAATATTTTGTCTATCCTGGAAAGTGACTTTTGGAGAAGAATGTGTCCAGGTTTCTGGGTGTGTCCAGGTTTCTCTTTTCAGGTCTAGTATATTCTTGTAGGTTTTCAGTCTGGTTGACTTATCAAGTGTTGACAAAGCCATGTTGACGTCTCCCACAATTATTTTGTTGTTATTGATATTCTTTTTCAGATTTGTCAACAATTCTATTAAATTTTTCTGGCACCTCATTCTGTGCATATGTGTTTAGGAGAGTGATTTTTTCCTGCTGTACATATCCCTTGATTTGTACGAAGTGTCCATCTTTGTTCCTTACAACAATTCTGAGTCTAAAGTTTGATTCATCTGATATTAATATGACCACCAAGCTTTTTTAACGGTGTTGTTTTTTGGATGATTTTCCTCCAGCCTTTCATTTTGAGTCTATGTTTGTTCTGACTAATCAGGTGTTTTTCTTTTAGGCAGCATAAGGTTGCATTGAGTTTTTTGATCCATTTAGTCACTCCGTGTTTCTTTTTTGTTTTGTTTTGTTTGTTTTTTGGACCACACCTGTTTGATGCTCAGGGGTTACTCCTGGCTAAGCGCTCTGAAATCGCCCCTGGCTTGGAGGGGACCATATGGGACGCCAGGGGATCGCCACCTTACCTGCCCCATTTTTTGTCTCTTAACTGGTATATTTAGTCCATTTACATTGAGAGAAAGATTTTTCATGGGATTTAGTGCCATCATTGTGTAGAAGTTTGGTGTGTCTGTTGGTCAGTCTTGTCTTAAAGTAGATCATTCAGTTTTTCTTTTTTGGGGGGCGGGGACAGGCACCCGATTGATGCTCAGGGGTTCCTCCTGGCTAAATGCTCAGAAATCGCCCCTGGCTTGGGGGGACCATATGGGAAGCAGGGGATTGAACCACGGTCCTTCCTTGGCTAGTGCTTGCAAAGAGACACCTTACCTCTAGCACCACCTCTCCGGCCCCCTCAGGTTTTTTTTTTTTTTCTGGTTTTTGGGCCACACCTGGTGATGCTCAGGGGTTACTCCTGGCTATGCACTCAGAAGTTGCTCCTGGCTTGGGGGACCATATGGGAAACTGGGGAATCGAACTGTCCTAGGCTAGTGCAGGCAAGGCAGGCACCTTACCTCCAGCGCCACCACCCGGCCCTGTAAGTTTTTCTTTTAAGGCTGATTTTGAGTCTGTAAAGTTTCTGAGCTGTTGTATATCTGTGAAGTCATACATACTTCCTTCAAATCTGAAACTAGGTTTTGCTGTGTGCATGTTCTAGGCAAAACATTTATTTCATTTGAGTTTTGTCACTATGTCCCACCACTGCCTTTTACCCTTGAGTGTTTATTGTGACATGTCTCCTGTGAATCTCAAGGATGATATCTTGAATGTAATTTCCCTTTTTGAACTTGCTGCTTCCAGTATTCTGTCTCTGTCTGTGGTATTTGTCATTGTGACAAGGATGTGTCTTGGGGTGTTTTTCCTGGGGTTTCTTTTAGTTGGTACTCTTTGGGCCTACAGCATTTGGTAGCATGTATTCTTTAGCTTTGGTACATTCTCTTTAATGATGTTCTTGACCATTTATTCTTTCTGGAAATTTTCTTCCTGGTTATCTGGGACTCCAATGATTCCTAAGTTTTTTCTGTTTAGCTTATCAAAGACTTCTATTTTCATCAGTTCACATTCTTTGAGTAATTTTTCCATTGCGAGATCATTTTCTTTAAGGTTTTTTTTTTTCCAATCTCTTCTGCTGTATACATTGCATCTTCCAGCTCACTAATTCTATGCTCAGCTGCTGCTACCTTTGTAGAGAGGTTTCCCATTGAGTTTTCACTTAATGTACTGAATTTTTAAGATTTGTCATTTGACCTATTATTTCAGTTTGAAGTTTTCTTATTTTTGTCTTCATATTTTCTCAGTTCTTATTAGTGTTCTTTTCTCCAAGGCAGGGGAGCCCTCTGGGAACGAAGCCACACCTGATTACGTCTTAGGCTCGAGCACGCAGAGCAGGCAGAGAAACAGTCCAGAGAAGTGTGCTGAGCTTCAGAGACCCAGCACAATTCATTTTGGCTCAACCCTTTGTGGGAGGGTCAACTCACCTCCAAGAAATGGAGTCCTTCAGGGATGAAGCCACACCAGATCGAGTCTTAGGCCTAGCAGGCAGAGAAGACAGTCTAGAGAGGTCTGCTTAGCTTCAGAGACCCAGCACAGTTCAGCTGGCTCCACCCTTTTGTGGGCAGGTTGACTCACCTCCAAGGAAGGGGAGCCCTCTGGTGATGAAGCCACACGAGATCAAGTCTTAGGCCTGAGCAGGCAGAGAAGTCAGTTGAGAGAGTTGTGCTGAACTACAGAGACCTAGCACAGTTCAGCTGGCTCCCAATCTTGAGGTCTTAATCCACTTAAACATTATTTCTGTGAAATGGGGCTATCTAGTGTTTCTAGGCTTTTCAAATTAATGTTTTTGTGTTTGAGGGATAGATGTCATTTCTCCTGCTATATATCCTGTAACCCGTTATCTTACTGTATTCATTTATTATTTTTGAGCTTTTATTTATTTTTGTGAAGTTCTATATACTTTTAGGAAAACTATAGAACTAGTTATCACACTTGTTTTGTTTTTCTTTTGGTTCTACACTAGTTTGTGATAAGTCTTACTCCTGGTTCTATACTTAGAAAACATTTGGCTGATTCTGAGAGGAACATCTGTGGTGTTTCTGGTGAAAACCTGGATCTGCCCCATACATGGCAGGTGTCTTATCAGATCTTCCTATCTATCTAACCAAGCTCCCAGAGTTTTTTTTTAATAAAGTCTTCCAGAATAAGTCATGTCTAAGTAAGTATTTTTTTTATATAGTCACTGTTGTTTTGTGATTTTCCATATAGAAATTAGTTTCTCTGAGATGTTTATTCATAAAAAAATTTTTATTCTTTTAGAAAAGACAATATTCTCCTTCTAATTATACTCTTAGAAAAAATTTCAAAAGCAAACAACAATAATTGAATTGCTTTAGAATAAAACAAATCAGAATGAGTTATTTATGGTATGATTCATTATTGTAATTTAATAGCCTTTTAATAATGTATATTTCTTCTTACCCACTTTCCCCATAAAAGAAAAATGGCATTATTAGAAATCCAAACTAAACACTTTGCTTTTGGCATAGGGAAAAGTTATTGCTGCTAATAAAGTTATTTTCTCACTTTCATGATAGTAAACGGTTTAGGAGGAATAATAATACTAATACTAAAAGTAATTTGTTTTTTTTAATAGTATATTTTATTTAAACACCTTGATTACATACATGATTGTGTTTGGGTTTCAGTCGTGTAAAGAACACCACCCATCACCAGTAGAACGTTCCCATCACCATTATCCCAAATCTCCCTCCTCCCCACCCACCACCCGCCTGTACTCTAGACAGGCTCTCCATTTCCCTCATAGGTTCTCATTTTTAGGACAGTTAAAAATGTAGTTGCGGTTTCTGAGCATGGAGCCAGGAGTAACCCCTGAGCACTGCCGGGTGTGACCCAAAAACCAAAAAAAAAATGTAGTTATTTCTCTAACTAAACTCATGCTGATTTTCTCCTCTGTTGTAGCAATGAATTTTTTTTTGGGGGGGGTTTTGGGCCATACCCAGTGACGCTCAGGAGTTACACCTGGCTATTCGCTCAGAAGTCGCTCCTGGCAGGCACGGGGGACCATATGGGGAACTGGGGGATCAAACCGTGGTCTGTCCTAGGTTAGCGCAGGCACCTTACCTCCAGCGCCACCGCCCGGCCCCAGCAATGAATTTTTGACATAATTTTTATTGAGACCAATGTGAATTACAAGTCTTTCACAGTTATATTTAAGATACATAATGACAATGATTTAGGAAAATTCTCACTACCAGTGTTGACCTCACAAATCTGCATCAATTTTGCTCAGATTCAATCCCCAGCTATCCATATTGTTCTTGAACCCTAGAGGGATTATCTCTTAGCTCAGAACTAGGAGTAGTATCTGAGTGCACAGCCAAATCTGGTGAAAGAAGCAAAGAAGAAAAATGTAGTTGCTGATAAGGTCATTTATAATATATATAAGTGTATAATATAATATAATTATATAACTGTATAATATAATTTCATGAGCTTAGTAAATATTTTGCACATAGAAGTTGTCAAATAAATGATAGTAGGCAAGATAATGAAGCAAAGTTATAAATAAGACATTTTGGCTATGCTCTGCTATTAAGAGAAATAATTTGCCATTTTAAAGATTTTATGTCTTGATTGCAGGTTTTAGCACATTGATATGTTTGTTGTGCTTAATTCTTATCAAGAGCTAGCTCATGTGGCTAGAGCTATTATACTTAGTGTGGGGTATTTGCCTTGCACATAGCTAAACTGAAGTTGATCTCTACCATCCCATATGGCAATTGAGCCTATCAGAATTGATTCTTCAGCACTTCCAGGTGGTCCAATATCAAAAGAAAAAAAAAAAAACGCCTAGCTCAGTATTCTGGAAAATTCAAAGCCAATTTACTTTCCTTAGTAACATTATAATGATTCAAAGTTTTTAGCAGAATAATTTATTTACTATTTCTCTATGCCTAAATATTATTTTGTATTTGCTAAATTAGCAGACCCAAGTAGGCAGGAAACATTATTTACACTGATGAGTTACAGGGAACGGCAATGTTATATAAAAAGTAGTTCCAGTGAACAGAACACTGGGTTGCAAGTTAAAAGTCCTGGATTCAGATGCTGTTTAATTATATATCATCTCTCAAATTTGTCTTAGCTTCAGCTTCTTCTTAAAAATTGAAGTCATAATAATATCTCAAAGGTATTGTAGTATATTGCTATCAGATATAATAAAGCAGTTGGTAACACTAATAGCTATTATATGTTATGCTAATGTATTATAGAATCACAATTAAGCAACACTTACTAGTATACAATCAGTCTTGAGTAACACTAGTTTTCTATCTGGAGAGCTTGTTTTTTTTTTTGTTTTTTTTCTTGATCAGATTTTCTATCTGATTTTTTAAAATATCCTCTGCCTCCCCTATTTACACAAAGGCCAATAAGTACTTTACAAAAGGAGATGGCAAACTCAAGCAGTTTCCATATAATTTAGGAACAAACATTTTTTGAAAAATGGATATATCTTGATATTGCAGGAAAAGTTGCTGCAGGGAACTGATAGCTCCTGCCTACTATTTTAGAGTCTGCTTCTGTGTTCCTCAGTGACCAATTTTTTTCCCTCTACGTTATAAAGTAGCTCAAGCTTTAACCTATTTCCTCCAGCTTACTTTAATTAATTAGGTGAGACTAGGATTGTATATTTCAGAATTATAATATTTGACAAATACCCTGGAGAGAAGGCAATGGCAGAATGTTAGAATTTATGGTAGAAGAGAACAGCAAGGAGGGAGGTCTCTGAAGTGAGCAATTGAGAAGGTAAATTATGTTGGGGGAGGGCAGCTATCAGAGGATTTTCTCCTAAAGATATACTATCTGGGAATTAAGACTACCTTTCTGATATTAGAGAACACTGCAAAAAAAAATGTATCTGAAGAATTTGTTTTTAGAAGTCAAGGAATATCCACAAAGTGGTTTTTCAGGAAATGTCCCTGTCATCATACTCTTCTAGGAATACGTGTGGCAGAGACCTTATACATCAAGTCAATAATCTGGTTGGCAGCCCTCTCTTCAGGGTCACCTCACAGATCCCTCCCCTATGGCTAAGCCAATTTGGTATACTAAGAGGATTCAGTTAGATTTGCCATCCATTTTCTTCTTAATAACTGGGATGGAACACAGATTTTAAAATCATTCATTTTTGGGGGGGTTTGGGGGCCACACCCAGTGACACTCAGGGGTTACTTCTGTCTATGCGCTCAGAAGTCTCTCCTGACTTGGGGGACCATATGGGACCGGGAGATCGAACCGCGGTCCGACCTAGGCTAGTGCAGGCAAGGCAGACACCTTACCTCCAGCACCACCGCCTGGCCCCTTAAAATCATTCTTGATGTGAAAGTTATACTCAAGCATCTTTAACATAGACTTAGCCTAATAAATAGTCTTCAGCAGCTCACTAATAGGGACTTGTAGTTTTCCCTATCATGTTTTCACGTTTCACCTCTGGCTTAGACTATTTGACTTTTCAGGGGATAGAAAACAAAAGCTTCCCCAACCGTTTTTTTTTTTTAAGTTTATTTTTTGCTCAATTCTCCTTTGTCAGTGAGCTCAAGGATTAATGTTCTCTGCAGTTGCATTTGTGCTGTTGATCACAAGAGTGATGCCTGGTTGAAAACTACATAGAATACCAAAGTAACAATCTTTGTTTATTTGTTTATGTAATGACTTAAGTTGGTTTGTGTGAAGAGAGACCAAATCTTGCCCTACTTCTGTATGTTTGTGTGTGTGTGTGTGTCCTTATGTATCCATCATCTAATTTTTATTTATGGCTCATTTACTTGACATCTGTAAAACTAGATTTCATTGAGCATTAATCAAAAACATACCTCATATAGTGCTGAGTCAGGACTTTTCAATCTTTCCAATACTTATATTTTGGCTCAGATATTGTGGTGATGTCCTGTGATTGATAGAATGATTATAATCCATCTAGCCATATAAATCATTCAGTAACTTCTTTTTATCAGATAATATCAGTGGTGAAAATGAAAATAGCATTCTGTATTTGTTTTTTTGTAGTAGCAGAACAGTGAGAGGTGTGTGCATACTATCACCTGTCTTGCACATGGTCATTTTGCTGACTATTGTCAATCGATGATACCATATATGGTCCTCTTAGCATCCTGAGCACTAGACAAGGAAGAATTCTTCTGCACAGCAGTTAGTGGCTGAAACAACAAACAAAAGACTTTGTCTAAAACTAAGGTAAAACAGCTCTTAGGATGGTGCTGGATGGTGAGGAAGGCCTTGGTTTGCCATCCCAGGCCACGTGGCTTCAGCCCCCACTAACCGGCGGGTCTGGAGGTTCATGAAAGCAGAGAAATCTCAGTCACAGGCAGGCTTCATGAGAGATAACATCTTTATTCATCCTAACCATCAGATGTGGCTTCTACCATTTAAGTTAGCCCTGCATCTACTTTCATCCATGTCACCTCTGACCTATATGTTGGCCAGAATCCAAAGGGGCAGGCAAAAGGCAAAAGGCAGATTGCCAGAAATCACAGACCTATATACCTTCTAAGACCTCTCCCAGGAAATGGGCAGGGTCTGCAGCTAAAGTATCCGGTTCCCAAAGCCTCGCCCAGATATGGGCAGGGTTCAGGTAATTATCTATAGCCAGGGGGTGAGGCAATATAAAACAAGTAAACAACATTTACTTTATTTTTTCTCTGAGTTTATAGATTTAGCTATAATATATATGTTTACAATCCATTTTAAATTTTGTGTATGGTGTGAGGTAATGGTCCAACATTATTGGTGTTATATCAAAATATAACACTAAGAAACTTTTTTCCCTATTGTGTGATTTTTAAAGTTTTACATCCTGTTGAAAATTTAATTGATCATCTCTTTATTACTTTACTTCTGGAATCTCATTTCTATTTTTTTAGCATATTATTATCTTTAAGAGCTTTTTTAAAAAATAAATTATTTGATAAATGAGGGGAGGGAAAAGAAGAGACATTCAGAAGATAACATCGGTTTCTCCAGAGTGGAACAAAGCATAGTACATGTAACAGATGAAGATATGGAAGTCACTTTCCCCAAATGGGAGAATGTCATAAAATAAAGAAAAAAAGCACACACACACACACACACACACACACACACACACACACACACACACACGGTCAAATGTGCCCTATTCTAAGAAAGTACACATCAGAGAAATGAGAGGAAATACCTCTTTTAGAACCATAACCCATTATTTTCTTATCATAAAAATCTGTTAGGAAATTTGAGAGATAATGAAACAGGTACGGTGCTTGCCATTCACACTGCTGACTTGGGTTCAGTTCCTAGCACTGTATATATTTTCCTGAGCACAATCTGGTGTAACCCAAAATCAAACCTAAAAGATATTAGTAAAGTGTTTTGAGAGCCATAGAGTGAAGAATGGAAGGAAAAGGAAAAATGCATTGATGCGATTTTTTTTAAAGGAGACCATAGAATCTATAGATCTTTAAAGTTGTATTGATGATGTAAGGGTAAAAATGTTATGGCAGAGCATATATGCATAAGGATCATAACCTATCAGGTCCAGTGCTCATATTAGAACTCACGTCTTAACGGTCAGAGAAGTGTACTTGTCTCACAAAAGGCTGACCCAGATATAATCCCTTAAGTCCCATCTGGGCCCCTGAGCAACATCAGAAGTAATTCCAGGTATGACCAGTAGTAATCCTGAGCATTTCCTAGTGTGGTCCAAAAAGAAGGAAAAGAAAAAGAAAAAGAAAAAAGAATAGAAAATAGTTCAATCTACTAAGATAGTGATTATTGTTAATACTCATCCTCCGCCTCCTACTACAACTACTATTATTTTCAAGCCCTTAATATCAAGTCCTTTGAACCAGAGCCCAAGTCAGCTCAAAGGCCCTTATTAAACTGGTGACTGTCTAATTTCTTCTTGGTCAACAGAAGTAAATGTGGTTGGCAGCATGTTTCTAATCTCTTTCACAGCTTGAAGTCAGTGACAGAAAAACATTTGAAAAATCTGATAAAATCTATGTCACTAAATGATGATTGGCAGCCTGATGATGTTTTCAGATTTTGTAGAGGTGAAAATAGGAAGTGCTATTTATCTTTGAAACATGTTTTGAACAGTCATGGATGTCCCTTTGCAAGTGGAGAGGATATTGAGAGTTGAAATTTCAATACATATATAAAAATCAAAAGCCCTGGTAGTCATCACTCACTGGAACAGAATCAGAGATATGGCGTCTTGTTCACTCTTCAGAGGCACGTCAAAGTGATGGAAGTCCTTGCTGACTTGTGCAAATTAAGGTGCATTTTGATCCAGGGGCTTGGTTCTCAAATATAATAATATATCTGGATAGTTCACCTTTTATTAGCTTATTCACACTCATCTTTGTCTCTCCAGAGCTATTTTGTGTTTCTTTACTTTTCATTAACAGTGATTAAATATATCTCACATGAATGAAAGAATACTTGTCAGAATGCAAAAACGAGAGTAATATTTCCAAAGTTAGTCTCTACATGACAGACATTGTTCTGATTACTTTTGCAGTGACTTAGACATAATGAATCCTTGATCAGTGCAAAGTTATTGAGACTATGGGTATTTCTTTCTTTGGGTATATGTCGTGTACAGAGAGAGTTATTCCAGCACAGCAGTGCCACTGATACCTTCTTCCTGTGCTTATAATTGTTTCTTTTACTTTGCTTCAGATGAGTTCTCCGTCTGCTGTATCCATTCTTGTCTCTCTCTTTTTATTAATAATTTGTCTTATTTTTATTTTATTTAAATATCATGACTACAAAGCTGTTCATGATTGAATTTCAGTCTTACACAAAATTTTTTCCATCAAAAATTTTCACCATCAATCTACCCAGTTTTCCTCATCCTCCATCTTCCCTCTTACCTGCCTTTGGGACAGAATATTTAGTCTCCTCTCTCTATTTTTTTTTAATTTTAAACACTGTGGTTTGCATTACTTTTAAAGAAGAGGTACTGTGCATATTTTATCTCAATTCAACACCCATTTGGATTGTTCAGAGTGATCAGTTCCAATTACTTTGCTTTTTATTTTAAACCTGAGTGCCTTGTATTTTCAGTTAAATCATACCTTTTGTTGAGACTGGAAGTTAACTGCATAATTTATTTGTGTCTCAGATATAGATTATGGTATAGATTACATGCTGAAAATATTGCTGTATGTTTTTTTTCTCCTGATATTAAGAGCCTTCTTCTGGATTTGAGACTTCTGTTTAAAGTTTTTCACTGCAGTTTCCTTCAACTGCCTAAACTGCTGTAGATACCTAACAGTAGTAGGATGGATATTTGAGAAGCCAGTGTTTTGAAAGGGCTTGAATGGGTTAATGTCAAGGCTGTCTTGGACCCTACACTTAAGGGAATTCTCAGGGTCACTCAGGAAAGTCTGTGACAGAGTCCCTGGAGATAAATGACAGAGTCAAACTCAGTAGTTTGAGAGAAACTGCATTCTGCTCTATTGAAAATTACAAGGGTTATATAAGCAAGATGTTTTGCAAGTAATAATTTTTGTGGTATGTAAAAGAAAAAGCTCACATTTGTTCTTTTGCAGAATCAAACATACCTTACTTGTTAACAAAAGCTTTATCAGTGCATACTGTTTGATCTTCAAAAAAATTCACATGCCTATAAGGTGGGTCACAAATGATCTAAAGGACCTGTTCAATCAAGAGACAGAGATAATATCTACTTGAGCTCAGAAACAGGACAAATTTTAACATCTTAAAGATTTTTCTCTCAGGCTAGATCCTGGGTGTCAATTCTGATGTAAATTAAAAGATTAGGAAGATGTCAGGTTTTCCTATGAAGGTTCCTTTCATCTAAGGAAACGGGCTTTTTGTTATTAGGGCTTTTGCTGATAACCAACTTCCTAAGAAAAAGCAGATTTTAGTAAAAAGAGCAATTCTGACTTAATAAGACAAATTCAATTAAAAAGGGGGGATTTTTACCTGGGAAAAGCTTTCCTAACAACTCATTGTTACATCCAGGCCAAACCTTGGATGTTCTTTCAAAGATAAAAGATGAGCAAGTCACCAGAATTGCCTTATGCATCAGACATGCACCCAAAACAAACATTCCTTTTATCTGAAAGGGCAGGCAGCAAGGCAAATTCCTGTTAGTTATTTCACCTTCTATATGTTCCTTTCTGATGTTAATTTTTCCAGGTAAAGAGGTAAATGCTGAAATATATATAGTACAGAAGGGAGATTCATATTTAGGCCAATTAAAATTTTGCAACTTAGCTAAGCCTAGAGAAAATATCATAATCACTTATTAGGGGAGCAATATCTCTTTGAGATCTGCTCTCAGCTAGCCATGCTTGGGAGGTGGGTGGGTTTTCCATTGGTGTTAGCTTGTGACAGGATGATGTCAAAGAAACTAAGTAAAAATACCATAATAATGGCCTTTTATTGCCTGTTCTGCCTGTCTAGCTCTATGTGCAATTTTCCCGAGACAAAAACTAGATGAACTAGTTAGATTTGTGGCTTTTCAGATCTCTCTGCTATGTTTCTTTTATTTATTTATTTTTTATTTTATTTTATTTTTTGGTTTTTGGGCCACACATGACAGCACTCAGGAGTTACTCCTGGCTCTGCACTCAGAAATCACTCTTGGCAGACTTGGGGGGTATGTGGAATGCTGGGTTTTGAACCACTCTTTTTCCTGGGTCTGCTGCATGCAAGGCAAATGTCCTACTGCTGTGCTATCTCTCTGGTCCCTTGCTATGTTTCTATCTCTTTATCAAATTCTCTAAAGTACCTGTGTACGTATGCCAATTTTATATTTGAGGTGTACACCTCCACTATGTATTTCATTTTGTTTTCTCTTCATCTAGGGCTCTGGCTGATATCTTAAGACAACAGGGTCCAATTCCGATAGCACACTGTGAAAGAGAAAATATATCAGCCATTGATACATCTCCCAAAGAAAACACACCAGTTAGATCATCTTCCAAAAATCAGTACACTCCTATGCGTACAGCCAAGCAGACTCCAGGTAAGTACTTTACTTAATTATCTTTATTCTATTGAAGGAGTGAGGGGTTTCATGATGTTTCTGATTTCTGATCTGGCAGAAATGGTGATGGAACTCTGTGTTGACTCTGATCGCAAGTACATGTGTAGGTATTGATTTGGGAGAATCAGCTACTGATGAGTGCATAGTTGAATGTGAGCAGATTTTAATGAATGAATAGCATAATTCTTTTACCTGTAAAGAGCTGTGGTAACTAATGGAAGAGTACAAACAGCTACTTGCCCATGTGTTTGGATGGTTTTGGCTACTTATGCTACTTAGGCCACTCAGGATATGTGATAAAAATTTCCTCAAACAAATATGAATGATACTCACAAATTGGAATCTGAAAAAGCATTTCTCAGTGATTGCAGTCATTTATAATGTGATCATTTTCTTTGATGCATAGATTCTTAATGCATGATGTAATAATATGCTTTATTCTCTATATTTTGTTATTATAACATATAAATGAAACTGAATGATTATAAATGAAACTGAATGAAACTGATTTTATGTTGTTTGAATTGATATTTGAAGCCCAGGAAAATTTACTTTCTTGAAAAATTACCCAAATATGAATATAACTATAATATAAAATTATTTATTACAAAAATATAAGTTCATATCTAATAGTATACTGTACTTATGCTGAAAATTTTGTGTGAATTTTCTTATTTTTCATAACAATAATTAAAGTACTTATGGTATTAGTATTTTGCATAAGGAATAGAAAGTTTTAGTAATTTTCCTAAGGACATGACCAGTATGAAAAAGAGCTCATGTTCAAACCATGGCAGGTAGGTGAGAGTAGGTGAGGTAAGAAGACTATAAGAGCAACTCTGTTATGATATTAATAGTCACTTTGTAAGTATAACTGAAAAGGCACGTCTCATAGTGAGCACTATCATACACCCTAGCTCAAGTTATTAATCTTTAGCTTAAATCTAAAAATCTTCATGTTCATTACCAAATAGTTCTTGTTTGTTTTTAGACCAAACCTATTATTACTCAGGGATTATGTCTGGCTCTACACTCAGAAATTCCTCTTGACAGTAATTGGAAAACTATATCGGATTCGGGGGATTGAACCCAGGTCAGTCACATGCAAGGGAACACCATATCTGCCGTACTGTTTTTCCATCCCTAATAATTTTTGAAAGACAGGTCTGAAATAAACATGCAAGAAGGATCTAAAACTGTTAGACCTTTGTGTCTTCCCAGTGCAAAATTATATAGGATGCATGCTCCTAAAATCAATTTTTTTTCTATCCAATTGGTAACAGAGCCAAACTCTTCAAAATCTATTAAAAGCTATGGGCATTTTATTTAAAATATATATAGCTATATTTATTCAATGTTTTGCATATAACTTAATAGAATCTTTAATAGAATTAATGAGTTATTCATAAGTTAGATATAAAACCCTTGATTTAAAATTAAAGAGTATAGATATGCCCTTACAGATATCTAAGATGCATTTTCAGAATTAATGCTAGAGATTTTTAAAATATGAGCAATATGTAGAAAAAATTTGGTTAATTTTTCTTAAGAAGTATTTACGAATTACATATCAGATACTTTAGTGGTGGAAAAGTTGCATTGGTAAGGGGTGTGTGCATTTTATGTTGAAACCCATTTATGGACATGTTTGTAACAATGGTGCTTAAGTAAAGAAATTGTAAGTATAAGTTTTAAAAAAAGAATTACAAAAACAAACTCTTAAAATTGTGGCTACCTGAACACACAAATTAACAAGAACTTCCAGGCAGCAACATTTTGAAATCTTCCTAAGTTGATCTTAACATGAGAAGATGACAAGGTGACAAGGTGAGGAACCTCTAATGTAGATGGATACCTTCATTTAATGAGTGGGGACATTGAAAGTATATGCTAACAGTTTTCAAACTTGACTGTGCATTGGAATCCCATGAGAAGTTTTAGAAATTAAGGGTATCTGGACCCATATTTTTTTGCGGAAAGGTAAGTATTGACATCTCCTCAGGTGATTTTAGTATTGGACACTAAGTTTGAAAACCATTGTGCTATTAAAAGTGCATAAAAGTGCCATTCAGTATAATCTTTGTCATGTATCACCTTGGTTTTATTATTACTAGAATTTTGTTTGTTGTCATGATGACATATATCTTGAAGGCAGAACTGTATTATTGATTCTCTGGTATCCAGAGCACTCTAGGAAGCTTAAGTCCATTCCTATGTGTTTAAATTTTCCCTGTTTAATTCAGAAGGCAGTTAGTTCCCAGATATTAAGTCCAGATAGTCATTATGGGAATTTTTAATTTGCATTTGAGCTGGAGATTTTATTAAACCTTTCTGTGTTTATTATTTTTGGAGGGAAAAGAAATGCTAAAGTTAGTAGTCACAGGAGGAAAGCTTATATAAACAGAATATACTTCTGTGTTTTAAGAAATCCAAAATCTACGTCTATTGAAATCTTCATATATAGTTTCAAGTGAATTGTTTCCGTGTCCAAGAAAGAATTATTTGATGATACTTGAATCTAACATAAATGTAAAAAATACCCTGCTTAATTTACAACATATGGACACACTGTTTTTTCAGATAGCTAATAACTTTTACTACAAAATCCTGTAATTTTTTAAACTTAAACAGTGCCTTATGTTTGAAATAGAAATTGGATATGATTTTGCCATTGTCAAATGAATAAATTGCAATAGAAGTCTAATTGTAGAAATCCAGTGGAGTCTTTTCGGTGGATCTTTAATATATCACCCAGAAATTCTAGTAGGCTCTATAGCATATAAAATTTTATTCCTCAGAAGCTGTTCTTGGACAGTAGCATCAGCATCATTTGGGAGTTGGTGAGAAAGGAAAAAATATCTGGTTTCATTTCCCCTACGGAATGAAAGCCCATGTTTTAGTGAGATCCCATAGTAAATAAAGTTTGATAAATATGTAAAGACATGGACTTTAAACTATATCAGTCTGTTTGTTTTCTCTTAATTACACTGTAAAAGATGCAAAAGATATAGGCTGGTGAATGTTAGATGCTTGGTTGGCCTTGGGTGGGGAGGAAAGTGAGGATTGGAGGTATCCAGAGAAAGGCTTTCTGGAACCACTGCAGTGAGACTCATATTATTATCAGAGAGAATGAGTATTTAAATTGTTATACAATAGAATATACCTGCTCATGGAGCCGGAGAGAGCACAGCAGTAGGGCATTTGCCTTGCATGCAGAATGATGGTGGTCCGAATCTTGGCATCCCATATGGTCCTTTGAACCTGCTGGGGCTGATTTCTAAGAGTAGAGCCAGGAGTAGCCCCCAAGTGCTGCCGAATGTAACCCCCCAAAACAAAAACAAAACAAAAAACCAACCTCCTCAGTGAACTCTTAAACAAGAGAAAGGCATGGCCTTACTGGCCAAGCGTGCATGTAGCATGTTAAATCTGAAGACATGACTGAATGTGACCTATGCGACTAGGGGGATGTGATTTATGTGACTGAGGAGAGGAGAGGAGATGGAGTCCATTGTGATGTGGCAGGTGTTTGTTCAAACAGGCTTCATCTCCCTCTCCCCAGGTTGAAAAAGGGATGATACAGCCTATAGGGTGTCTCCTTTCAGAGGCTCCATTTGGTGGATGTGAGTCTGCCCTGCTAGAGTAATAATCTCAATGGAGTTCAAACTCTTCTCTAAATGGCCCCGGCGACATTACACTTATAATGTATTTGTAAGTATTTACTATGTATGTACTTGGGTAGTTTGTGTCTGTGAATTTTCTCATCTGCTATTGAAGTTAAGTGTATATCTATCTAGAAATGTTGTGGGGTATGATGAAATAGACCAATTAAGACAGGTCTTTACATATGGAAAACACTAAATGTTAGCCCTGATTAAAATACAGACATACATCTACAGTCCATAATAGCAAATAAATAAATGTAGCAAAGGCACTGGCGTCACTATGTAGTGTCCAGGTGGTTGTTTATGGCAGGAAAGTTCAAGGATCTAACGTATCTTATACATGGCTAACTTTGTCATACATCCTCTTGAGATATAGGGCATGTAGGGCTAAGTCAGGTCTTTGGACAAGATATTTAATTTAAAATTAGTGTGAAGATCTTGCCTTAGAAATAATAAAAATCTATAATGCCATAGTACCATATATTAAGCTCCAGCGTAATAGAATGTCATGTAATATTTCTTATGTAAGGAACTTTTTATCCCATTTTAGTAGAAATTTTATTCTACTTTCTATAAAACACTTTTATTCTAAGTTTTCAAAAGAAAATTTCCTGCTTTAAAGGAATATTCATTATGGTTTATTAATTCATCATTGTGTATAAGAAGAAAATAGTGAAATATATTTCTAACTCCAATCTTTAAGTTTGACTGCCTCCAGACTTATTGCTCAAACTGTCATCATGCATGAATCTGAACCTGCATCCTGTGTGAATTAACTATAAATGATCTTGGGTTTATTCTCAGATTTTAAAGGACCTTCAGTTAAGTAATATCATGTTAGAGCTGAAATGATAGTGATTCACATAGTTACACGATTTCAAAATTCTAATATCTGTGTCTACCCTAATTATTTTGATATAATTTGTATACTACTCATCTTACCCTGGAGGTTGGACACAGTGATAGTGGAAGTCAAAAACAAATATGAAAGAATTGGGCAAGGGGTCAAGTGTCTCAGGTGCATTTGTGGTGTTTTAAAAAATAATAGAAATAAATATCCAATTGTAAACAATGAAGTCAAGAGACCCAAATTTTAACAATAAAAATTTTAAGTGGGCCTCTTTTATAGATATTCTGATTTAGCATTTTTTAATAATAGAATTTTAGGTTTACAATAGTCCAATTTTAAGTACACTTCCATTATTAAAGCAGCATTCCTCTATCTGAGTAAATTTTTTCCTTTGGAAAGGAGATAATAGTCAAGTAAGTTATTGAAACCTGTGTTGAAATAAATGTTATGCCTTAGCTATATACACTGTCAATTTTTAAAAAGAACATCACTAATCTCACTTCTTGTCAAAGATCTGCACTGTAATGAAAGATGTAGAGACTTACATGATTCTTTTTCTGATTCCTGCAAACCTAAAACAAAAAGTTGAACTTCTGACAGAGAAACTTGTTACAGTGTTTTATGGCCTGATTCATTAACAAAATCCCTTATGCCTTAATATCTGTTCCTATCATTTTCTAATTTTTCTCACATTTTCATATATGTGAACTTTCTTAACTTCCAAACTCATACCATATGTGTCTTTTCTTTAAATATTACCCATCCTCTACATTGTGATGAGAAACTTTCAAGCACTAGATATTTGTGATATTAAACATAACATTTATTATTGCAATCTCTTTGCTAATCTCATCTTCTGCTTCAACTTAATTTTATTCAGAGAACTAGTATCATTTAATGACATATATTTGTTTGTTTATTGGTTATTTCTGTCTTTAATAGAGTGTAAGATTAAATTCAGGAATTTCCTAGATTGTTCTGTAACTATTTGTGCCAGAGATGAATGGATGATAACAGTGTCCTTTACTTGAATGCCATAGAACTCCCATTATAGCTGTGCAATTCTTTTCAAGTTGCATACATAAAATAAATGGGAAACTGTAACTTTGACAGATCAAATACTAGTCTTTCTGGTTGTAAGCCAGGTTTTGAATCTCTGGTTCATAGAGCCCAGGTTTCTCATGAAGCCCCATGGTGTCTGTCCTGTTTAGGTTAAGGATGCTAGTTTAGCACAGCCAGAAATTGGGAGCATTGCATTTTTGTATAGGTTCAGAAAGATTGTAATTGAGAGATTCCTGTCAAACAGTTTTAATCTGCCAATAAATACTCAATTACAGAGATCTTGAAATTCCAAGCACAGCAAAGTTCCTGTTTCCAGAGATATATTTGTAGATGCAGGTAAAGATGGACTTTGAGAAACTCATTGATTATCTAAGTTTTATTAAAAATTGGGACTTAGTTATTCTCAAGGCACAGGGCATTTTTATTCTTGAGGAACCCTAGATAATATATGCTTTTGAATTTGGAGGTTTAATGGTATAGCCAGATGACTAACACAGTTGCTTTGAAACTGAGGCAAACAGAAATATTCTAGGTAAGAACATGTAGGATCAGGATACAGCATTTATGATCCAGTGTTGACTTGTGCTGGTAGACCTGGCTATGAATCCTGGCTCCACAAAGAAAATTTAGCACCCACGCTTCCTTGTGTAACATACTATCCTTAGCACCCTGTCTGTTGATTTGGTACCTTCAACTATAACTAGCATTCTTCTCAACCTGACATTTTTTTAAATTAAGTGTTTTTTAAATGAATCGGCACTGGTTTGGTTCATATTAAATGCTAACCATTTTTAACCATCATTATGATCATCTTTTCTGATTGACTTCTCTGATAATACTATCATATCAATTTACTTATTTTATTTTTTGACTCTGGGGTCACACCTTACAGTGCTGAGGGGTTACTCCTGGCTCTGCACTAAGAAATCACTCCTGGCAGGCTTCGGGAACCATATGGGATGCAGGAGATTGTACTTGGGTCTGTTGAATGCTACTCAAATGCCCTACTTGCTGTGCTATCACTCTTGCCCTCTTTACTTATTCTTAGTCTTTCCTTTGCTTCCTTCTGTTTTTATTTTTTTAGTGTTTCTCTAATTAGAAATATATGCCATATTGTGTATCTTCAACAATTTTGTTAAAAAAAATGCCCTAACTTAGCCTTTTCTCTTTTTCATTAATTGCCTTATTGAAGCACTGTGGTAACAATATTGTTCATATTGGGTTTCTGTCATACAGTGTACACCATCCTTCATCAGTACACCTTTTCTTCCCACCTTATGTCCCCATTCACTCCCCTCATCTTCTAAAACCTCCCCACCCCATCTCTAGGGCAGATACTTTGCTTCTGTCTCTCCCTCTCCTCTTTTTCTCTCCCTTTTGTCGCTGTGGTTTGCACTCTTGTCAATAGAGTGGTACACTGTGTGTCACTTATTCTGGCTATTGTAAATATTGTTGCATGAATATAGAGATTAGACTTATCATTAGTATTATTCTTTGTCTATTCCCTGTCACTCAAGATTTCTCTGAGTACCAATATCTCTCAACACATTTACATATTATTTAGTCATCTAGCACAATTATGTTGACTTTTATCAAGTGAATTTCCTTTTCTTTGCCAGATTCTAGGTTGCCTTTATTCCCTCTGCTCCATTCCCTTGTTTATGACTCCCACATTCCACCTAAGGATGATATAAAGTGGACCTAAAGCTTACCATATCATCTGCAATAGACAACTACTCAATGATCATTGCCTCACTCAAAAAGAAATCTCAAAAAGATTTTAAATCTCAAAAGTTGGTATAGAATGATATTATTAGAATGGTATTATTAAATCTCTGTATAAGAGTAATTTTTGTTGGTTTCTACAAAATAATTGATAGGATAAACCATGGATGGCAAAAAATTCCTTGACCTCATTAAAAAATTGAATTACTATAACTCTATAATTATCTTTATTCCCTTTTTACAGATTTAAATTTAGGTTAGGAATATTAGAGAACATACTGGAGGTCATATGCATAGCAATTGATAGAATATTCAAACTCAAACTTGATATTTATATATTTTGCTAAAGGGCCATCTATTTTTAATGAATTCTTTCTATCTCAAATCATTTTAATCAAAGAAAACAATTTCATTTATATCAGTTTTTCAAAGAATCTGCTATTATATCTGATTTAACCACTCAGGTGGGAAGCATTTGTCCCTTAAAGCATTTAAAGCTAATTTCCAGGGCTATAGAGAAAGCACAGCAGTAGGACATTTGCCTTGGATGCGGCTAATTTGGGATGCATCCTAGTTCTATCCTTTGTATCCCATATGGTCCCCCAAGCCTTCCAGAGCAATTTCTTAGTGCATAATCAGGAGTAACTCCTGAGGGCAACCAGGTGTGGTCCAAAAAAACCAAAATAATTTTCATCTCACAAGTTACTAAAAACATTCTCCACTGTTGTACAAATAATTTATAATATCATTTTTAAATAACGGCTCATATGCTCTATGTGGTCCACATGATATTACAAAAGAGCACAAGTGAAAAAAATCTTAGAAATAGAGAACCAAATCTTGAGACAAATGGGTCAAAACACTAGGATAGAAAAAGAACCACAGAAAAGAAACATGGACAGAATGGTGGCACAGTCAGAATAAGGTGATTGAGAAAAACTGGTTTTCATAAATTAAATAAGCATCATGTGCTGATATCTAGTAAACCAGCAACAAGTACTGTTGCTGTGCTGGGTTTTTGCAAATTTATTATGACTCTTATCAACCTTACTTCTTAGTGAAAAGTTAGCAACCATACAGACTTTTTTACATATAGCAGGTAGAATATTGTTGTGAAGGAAGCTAGAAATACCACAAAGGCTGCGAGACAGTGAATCATGAAGAACATGCAGAAATTGGGCAGAAACAAACAGTGGGCTTGGGTGTACAGAATGGAACAAATAACATACTAACACATGAGTGATAAAATATACTAGTTTTGTTTTCAGACCACATACACCTTGTGATGCTTGGGACATGAAGGCATTATTTCTGCACTAAGGATTAACTCCTGACTGTACTTGGAGAACCCTATGTGCTACCAGGGATTGAAGCAGGGTCAAAAGTGTGGAAAGTAAGTGCCTTACCTGTTGTATTATCTCTTGGTCCCCAAAAGTGATAAAATCTGGAAAGTTATTTGAACAGACTTTGATATATTCAGGTATCACCTCTTTTTACATAGAAGAACGACTCAAAATTCTATGATCAGCTTTTTATAGGCTGTTTTCTCTTTTACATTCAACCAATCAGCTAACTGTTTGTATTAGATAAACAACAATTTTTTTTCATTTTTGTTTCCTTGTTTTGGAGCAAAACAAGTCACGATCAGGGCTCTATGTGGTTTGAGGAGGCTTTGTTATACCAGGGATTGGAACTAGAGTTCTCACATGCCTAGCATGTGTTACCATCGTTTTGAGCCATCTCACCAACCTTCTTATTTAAGGTATTCATCTATATGGCACAAGATAGTCAAGTCTATTGTTACACATATTGTAAGTAGCAGTCCATAAACCTACCTACCTTTATTATTGGAAGGTCTTGGATTAATCCTATACTTTAAAAATCTTTCTTTTAATTCACCATGATTTACAAAGTTATTCATACTTGAGTTCAGACTTACAATATTACAGGAGCAACTACAGCTCCTGTGTAAATTTCTTTTTTGTAATTAATGTCTTTATTTAAACAACTTGATTACAAGTTGTAGTTGAATTTCAGTCATGTAAAGAGCACCCCCTTCACCAGTACAATGTTCCAATCACCAATGTCCCAAATCTCCCTCCTCCCCACTCCACCCCCAAATGTATTCTAGACAGGATTTCTACTTCCCTCATTCATTCACATTATGATAGTTCTCAATGAAGTTATTTCTCTAACTGCACTCACAACTCTTTGTGGTGAGCTTGAAGTCATGAGCTGAAACTTCTAGCCCTTCTCTCTTTTGTCTCTGGGAATTATTGTAAAAATGTATTTTATTTTTCTTAAAACCCATAGATGAGTGAGACTATTCTGCGTCTATATCGCTCCCTCTGACTTATTTCACTCAGCATAAGAGATTCCATGAACATCCATGAATAGGAAAATTTCATGACATTATCTATCCTGATGGGTGCATAATATTCCATTGTGTGTATGTATCAATTTTTCTTTAGCCATTCATCTATTGAAGGACATCTTGGTTGTTTCTATTAGTCTGGCTATTGTAAATAGTGCTGCAATGAATAGCCATAAGGAAGGGATTTTTGTATTTACTTTTCTGTTCCTAGGGTATATCCCTAGGAGTGGTATAGGTGGATTATATGGGAACTTAATTTCCAGTTTTTGAAGGAATCTCCATATCACTTTTTTATAAAGGTTGGACTAGACAGCATTCCCACCAGCTGTGGGAATAAAAGTTCCTTTCTTTCCACATCCCCGCCAGCACTGCTTGTTCTCATACTTTGTGATGTGCACCAATCTCTGTGCTATGAGATGATACCTCATAGTTGTTTAGATTTGCATCTCCCTGATGATTAGTGATGTGGAGCTTTTTTCATATGTATTTTTGCCATTTGTATTTCTTTATTTTGACAAAGTGTTCATTTCTTCTCCTCATTTTTGGATAGGGTTAGATGTTTTTATCTTGTTAAGTTCTGTCAGTGCCTTGTATATTTTGATTTTAGCCCCTTATCTGATGGGTATTGAATGAATAGTTTCTCCCACTCAGTGAGTGGCTCTTGTACCCCAGGCACTTTTCCCTTTCAGGTGTAGAAGGTTCTCAGCTTAATATATTTCCATCTGTTTATCTCTGCTTCCACTTGTTTGGAGAGTGCTGTTTCCTCCTTAAAGATGCCTTTAGTCTCGGGCCAGAAAGATAGCACGGAGGTAAGGTATTTGCCTTGCATGCTGAAGGACAGTGGCTCGAATCCCAGCATCCCATGTGATCCCCTGAGCCTGCCAGGAGTGATTTCTGAGCGTAGAGCCAGGAGTAACCCATCTGCACTTCCGGGTATGACCCAAAAACAAAACAAATAAACAAAAAAAAGATGCCTTTGGTCTCAATGTCATGTGTTACCTACGTCCTGTTCTATATACCTTATGGTTTCAGGTTTGATATCAAGATCTTTAATCCATTTGGATTTTACCTTCGTAAATCCTGAGTTCACTTTTTTGCAAGTGACTAGCCAGTTGTGCCAACACCACTTGTTGAAGAGGCTTTCCTTGGTCCATTTAGGATTTCTTGCTCCTTTATCAAAAACTAGGTGATTGTATGTCTGGGGAACATTGTTTAGTACTCAAGCCTATTCCACTGATCTGAAGGTCTGTCTTTATTCCAATGCCATGCTGTTTTGATAAATATTACTTTGTAATACAGTTTAAAGTTGGGGAAAGTAATGCTTTCCATATTCCTGACGGTTGCATAATATTTCATTGTGTATATGTACCACAGTTTCTTTAGCCATTCATTTGTTGAAGGGCATCTTGGTTGTTTTGAGATTCTGACTATTGTAAATAGCTTTGCAATGAATATATGTGTGAGGAAGGGTTTTTGTATTGTGTTTTTGTATTCCTAGGATATGTCCCTAGGAGTAGTATAGCTGGCAATATGAAAGCTCAATTTCCAGTTTTTTGAGAAATCTCCATATTGTTTTCCATAAGGGCTGGACTAGATGGCATTCCCACTAGTAGTGAATGAGAGTTCCTTTCTCTCCACTTCCAGGCCAGTACAGACTGTTCTTGTTCTTTGTGATGTGTACTCATCTCTGTGTTGTGAGATGATACCTTATTGTTGTTTTCAGTTGCATCTCCCTGAGGATTATGTGCTTTTTGGCCGTTTGTATTTCTTCTTTGAAAAAGTTCATTTATTTCCTCCATTTTTAGATGAGTTAGATGTTTTTTTCTTGTAAAGTCTGTCCTTACCTTGTATATCTTAGATATTAGTCCCTTATCTGATAGATTAAGGGTGAATAGCTTCTTCCTTTCTGTGGGTGACTTTTGTATCCTAGGCAGTATTTCCTTTGAGGTGCAGAAACTTCTCAGATTAATATAGTTCCATCTGTTTATCTCTGCTTTCACTTCTTCTTTTTTTTTTTTTTGTTTTGGTTTTTTTTTGTTTTTGTTTTTGGGTCACACCCGGCAGCACTCAGGGGTTACTCCTGGCTCCATGCTCAGAAATTGCTCCTGGCAGGTACGGGGGACCATATGGGGCACCGGGATTCGAACCAATGACCTTTTGCATGAAAGGCAAACGCCTTACCTCCATGCTATCTCCCGGGCCCCTGCTTTCACTTCTTTAGAGAGTACTATTTCCTCCTTGAAGATGCCTTTATTCTCAATGTCTTGGAGTGTTTTACCTACGTGTTGTTCAATATACCTTATTGTTTTGGGTCTGATATCAAGGTTTTTTAAACAATTTGCATTTCACCTTTGTTCGGGGGGGGGCACTTATTTTGAATGGGAAAAATTATCCCTTTCTCCTCTAATTTTAGCTTATAGGAATGTAATCAATTATTTTACATATTGGCTTTGTAGTTGGTTTATATTTTCTTGTAGATATTTTTTGTTCAGTCTTTTGCAATAATTAGACTTCTTTTTCTATTTTTGCCCTTAATTTGTTCTATTTTAGTTTGGTTCACATTCAGTTATTACTCCTGGATATACATTCAGGGATCACACTTGGCAAACACAAGAGATCATATGGAGGTCAGGGATCAAACTGGGGTTGTCATGTGCAAAGTCACATCCTATATACTAAACTACCACTCTTTACCATTTTCTTTTATTTGTTGGAATGCTTTTGTTAGGACACTCATTATATTGAATAAAAATGGAAAGATTGGACATCCTTGCCTTGTGCTTGATCTCAGAGGGAATGCTTCCAGTTTTTCAACATTATGAATGATAATCACTGTGGGCTTTTTATAATTTGCCATTACTAACTTGTGGAAGAATACTTTCACCCTGCTTTGCTAAGAATTTGTTTTTCATAAATGAATAATCTTATCAAAAGCTTTTGCTGCATTATGTGATATGATTATATGATTTTATATTACCCTTTTTTGGTGGGGTGCATTAAGTTCATTGATTTTGCAAATGGATTTTTCATATTTTGCGTATGTTGAACCATCCTTTCACCTCTAGAATGAATACCACTGGATTGGGTAAATGAATTTTTTTATTCTATGTGTTTGGTTTGCAGAGATATTTTAGAAGATTTTTGCATCAATATGCATTAGGGAAAATTGTCTGAAATTTTCTTTTTAATAGCGTCTCTCTGTTTTGTTAACTTCATGGAAGCTAAGATGGATTCCTTTTTTAATATTTGTAAAAGCTAAATTCTAAAAGCAGTAAATCGATGATGAGTTTATATGAAAATGCCTTAACCAGGAATTTTGTTTTTGAGGTGATTCTTGATTCCTATTTCATTTTCTTGCTTGTGATTAGTATGTTGCAGTTTTCTATTTTCTCCTTATTCAGTTTTGGAAATTTGCATGATTCTAGAAATATATCACTTATCTCCAACTTATCTGCATAAAGCTGATTGTGGTAACCTCTCATAATAGTTTGAGTTTCTGAGGGTTCTGTTGTAAATTTTTTTCATTTTATATCTGATCTGATTTAATTTATTTAGACATTTTCTCTTTTTTTCCCATGCCAAACTAGCTAAAGGTTTGTCTATTTTGTTTATATCTTTTGGAAAATAATATCTAATTTTATATATTATTTATATTTATTATTTTCTATATTATTGAATTCTACCCTAGTTACTACCATTTCTTTTGCTTTAACTATTTTATATAATTTTTCTTTCATTATGTTTTTGAAATGTTTTTAGTTTGTTCATTTGCACTATTTATTTTTCTTATTATTGACTGCACTTATAATAAGAAGTTTCATTTTAGTAAAGCTTTTATGATGTCTCATAGATTCTGAGAGCTTGTTTTAAATTCTCATTATTTTAAAGGAATCTTTAGATTTTTTTCCTTTAGTTCCTCTTGGATTTTAGTTTTTAATTAGCAGTGTTTTGCTCAGCTTCCAGTATGGAAGTTTTCCCATCTTCTTTTCTGATTAATTTCTACTTTCCTGGCATTGTATCCTGAGAAAGAACTTTGTATTATTTATTTCATTTTTAATGTATGTATGTTAAAATTGTAGCATAGAATGTTTTCTGTTATCTTTCCTAAAGGAATTTCATGTATTCATATTTTGGGATAGAGAGACTTGTTAATCCAAGTCCTTTTAAGTCTTCATTTAATACTATGTAATCGTGTTTTTTTCTCAATTTCTTTAAATTATCATGAGATAAAGAGTTAAAAAGGTTTTGATACTGTAGTTTTACTCAAAGCTATTCCAACACTAATTCCTTCACAATGTTTATTTCAGCCAACAAAATTTTCCAATTTTTTTTCTATTTCCAACCACCACACAAGCCTGTCTTTTGGAAAACATATTCTTTCAATCTTTATTCTTTATTCTTTCAATCTTTTTTTCTCTGTGCTCTTCCCCTTGCCCTCTTTATTCCTTTTAAATATCATGGTTTACAAAACTGTTACTAAAGGGGTATCATGCATATTAGTTTATTTCCTTTTATTTTTATTCTTATTTTGTTTGGTGTTTTGGGTCAAACCGGTTTGATTCTCAGGGGTTACTCCTGGCTAAGCGCTCAGAAATTGCCCCTGGCTTGGGGGGACCATATAGGACGCCGAGGGATCGAATCACCGTCCTTCCTTGACTAGCGCTTGCAAGACAGACACCTTATCTCTAGAGCCACCTCGCTGGCCCCTATCTTTATTCTTGTGCAGAGTAATCATTTCCAACTATCATTGTCATTGTGGCCCCTTCTCTGTGATATCTACAATGTCTTCCCTGATTATTTCTATCCTCATTTAGCATTGTAGTCATACTGCACATTTTTAAATATCCTGAATGAGTTTGATCATTATTATATTTGTCCCACTACTTCTGAATCATTTCATGCAGCATGACGCTCTCCATAACTAGCCATATATAGGTCAATTTCAAGACTTCATTTTCCCTAAAAAGTAGCATTAGATTCCATTGTGTGGATATACCATAATTTCATTGTCTTAGGCAGTTGGATTATTTATATATTCTTACTATTGTGACTAGTGCTCAATGAACATAGGAGTGAAAATGCTTTTTTCTGTTTTGGACTCCAACTGTATATTTCAGGAGCATTTTTGTTGGGTTATATGGGGACTGAATTTCTAGGTTTTTGAGTGATGTCCATATTGCTTTCTAAAAATACCATTGTAAAATAAAAATATAAAATAATATTCATGAGTTACGTGAGACCGACCCAGGTACTGTGTTTTTAACCCCTCAGAGTCTGTTGAAGCATGTAGTGGCAGAGAAATAATACACCAAGCCAGTGAGTTGAAGTTTTACTGAAGTTAGATAAACATTACACATGAAAAAAGTCTTCCACATCATTATTCAAAATCACAATGTGATGTCATCTCACATCACAGAGTTGGTATATCTAAAAAATACACAACTGTAAAATAAATAAATAACCAACAACAACATGGATATGGAGAGGAAGAGGTTGTCCTTCACTGTTGATGAAATTGTAGACTGTTCCAGCCGTTTTGGAAAACAATAAGGGTGTTATTCAACATTAGAAATTGATTTCCTAAACAACCCAGCAATAGCAGTTTTGGAAATATACAATATATTGTAGTTTGAATAAAACCTCTACTAGAAAAAAAGTTATTAAGAAAAAAATAAAGATAAGAAAATATATTTATATAATTTCTAAAAATGTTTATTTTCCCATATCTGGAATTTCTCAGGGTTTACTCCTGGTGCTATCTTTAGGGATAACTCCTCATAAGCCATGAGGATCATATGGGATGTCAGGTATTTAATTTAGAAAGCCATGTACAAGAAAAGTGCATTATGCATTGTAGTGTCACTCTGGCAATATTGTATTTTTTATAATTATTATTTATATAAATGCTGTAGTAGTCTTCTGTAATTAGCGATCTTGGTTTTTGCCCAGATCCTAGGACAAAGCCTAGGACAGTCTTTCTTTATGGTTCCAAGATTGTCAGTCAGACCTCTGGAAGTAGAGATCTTGGTTTCTGTACAAAACTTAGGCCAAAGTCTAGACTAAAGTCCTTATTGGTCCCAGGAAAAATTCTGCCCAGTCACGGTTGTCAAAGTCATTCTTCTGAAATTAGTGATCTTGGTTTTTGCACAGATAAAAGGTTGGAGTGTCTATTGATTTTATCTTACTGTTAGGTGATGAAGTAAGGCATCCTGGTCTTAGATTAATTGGTTGCTGTTTTTTCATCATCAGGATGTTGTATCAAACTGGTGCAAGTTGGTGGCAGAGTGTCATTGGGAACTTGCCTTGGGGAATTTGATTCCTGATACTGTTGCAGGGAACTGTGTCAGTTCTATGGTGGGATCTGGGGTTCGGGGTTGGATGGTTGCTGTTTGATCACCTGTAGCCTATGTTAAGTCCCCATGGCAAATGTTCAGGATAGGAGATATTTAGTAGAACTGACTTTTTAGTGGAAAAAAAAAACAAAATTTAGGGATCAGTGCTCATGACTAAAAATGGAAGCAAGTACAGTAACAATATAACAACACAGACAAATTAAGATAAGCATATGTATTATATATATAGTAATAAACATTAAACTGAAAAGCTATATACCTCAAAAGACATAATGTTTGGAACAAAATGATACCTCATTTACTGGGAGATAACATTTTCCACCAAATGGTCATACAATATTTGTTTCTCAGAAAAGTAATAACCCAAGTACTTATAAAGTATAATAACAATAAAATATCCTTATCAATAAATGGGGGAAAGTGATCAACAAATGCTTCCTTATAAGAGACAGATTGCCTTTAGACATATGAGAAACAAAGCTGTCCTTCATTTACTATCAGGAAAATTATAACAAAAACAAAATGAGTTATCATCTCACATTAGTGAGGCTTACTTTGCTCTATAAATCAGGTGTCTCAGATTCTGTTGCCTTCAGGCATTTGATATTCACTTTTTTTTTGTGGTCGCACTTGGTTGCTCTCAGGCCCTTTCCTGGATTTGCACTTAGAAATAGCTCCTGGCAAGTTTGTGGATGCTTTCTTGGTAATTGAAATCATTTTGGCCATGTGCGAATCAAATGATATAACTTCTATGCTATCACTCTGGCCTATCAAATCAATATTTCCTTTTTATAGACTACATATGAAAGAGTTCTGCATCTGTCCCTTTCTTCATTAACTTTATTCCGCATGATGCGCTTCATTTTTATCCATAAGAATATATTTATATCTTCATGTACATATATGTATACATATTGAAATATAAACATATATATCTACACATAGTTTACATTTCTGAATTTTTTTTGCTGACTCCAATGTTTAGCAATTGTGAGTATTGTTGCTTTGATTTTTTTTGCTTGTCTTTTATTTAAGCAACCTGATTATAATATATTCATGATTGAGTTTCAGTTATACAATGCATCCATCAGTGGTAATACTGCCTTCTAACCCATACTGGATATGTCCCCTATTTACAAATATTATGGTGGAAAGAGTAGGTAGCATTTGTTTAAACTGACTACTGTAAGTCCATTGTACTATAGTTTTTACAGTCCCGTTCATTCTGCCATAAATTCTTCCACTATTGTAGCAGTTAGTATGACAGGAAAATAAAGGAATCGTGGGTCAGATTATCATAAGTATTCATATGTTAATATGACTCAGGCTGGGTGCCATCTTACTCCAATTTCTCCCACCTAGTTGAATTAGTACTGAAAATAAAGAAAAGTCAGCCTGGCTTTGGCACAAAGAGATACCACAAGCCACGAAGCAAACTGAATCCATGACTCACCTGACTGGCTTGGTTTATTAATTCTTCACAGCTGCCTTACCTGCATCATACTCTACCTCCTGAGGGTGGAAATGCACATGTATGGTGATCTTACAACTTGGGGATTTATTTTACAACTGGCACCTGAACAGGGACCTGAGGACCTGAGAAGATCTCAATGCTGGTGAGTTATTTGACTCTCTGTTGGATATTCACCATGGCTTCCTTCAGATAGAGTGAGTGTGAGGCATCCATCACTGGAACATTGGTATATATGGCCCCTGTTCTAAGCAGCTTTGTTGCTCTGATCTTGTTGCTCAGCTGCCCCACCACCTACAGTAGCAGAGGTCCCCTCAGGCGGGACAGAAGCAAGCAGTGAAGAGAAAAGAGATGAAGAATCTGAGCAGTGTCCCAAAAGTAAAGTCTTTCCACATTTTACCATAGGTACTTTGTGCACAGACCTTGGCCCCAAATCTGTAAGACCCTTTCGAGATCACTGATGGGGTAGAAGCCAAAGAGAATGCACCTTTTGAATGGGAACAAACATCAGAGAGAGATGAACAGATCTCCTGACCAGATTCTAGCCCAGGAACCTAAGATCCTTTCATCCCAGATGACCTAAGTAGCCTGTCACAGATGGAGAATATGGAAGATCCAAGCACAGTTGAAGCCCAACTGAGGAAAAGCTGCTATTAAAATCTTCTGTAACTTTCCTTTAGATTAATCTCTCAATTCTATTTGCATCTGTCACTATATTGCTGGTTAAATTTTGTGTTCTACCTGTATAGATCTTAATAGCTATTCATTTTGTTCTATGTCCCACTGCAATCAGATAATTATATATGTAATCTTAGTATTTTAATATTAGTTTCCAAAGTTCTGGGGAAATGCATAATGTTAGATTTTTAATGGGTCTTAGCAATCCAATTGGGAATGTTTCTAAATTACTGCAATGCTTGATTGTATATATTAAGTAGCAACTTATCTTAAAATTATGTCTGCAAAAATGTTCTAATGTTTGTCCACTGGAATCAATGGAAAAATAACTTGTATATTAGATTCTTATTACAATGCTCTTATAAGAATATTATAGCAAATTTATTTTCAAACTGTATATTTAGGTGCAGAAATGATCTTGTGATATTTTTAGGGAAGTTCTGGAAAAAGAATTTGGATATTAGACTCTTAATACAGTGCTCATAAGAATATTTTAGCAAATTTATTTTCAAACTCTATAGATAGGTGCAGAAATGATCTTGTGATTTTTTTAGGTAAGTTTATGGAAAAAGAACTAGAATTTTCTAGACTTGTATTATAGTACTCGGTGTAAGAATATTTTAGGATTTTCAAATTAAGCGTATCAGCAGAAATGTAATGTTTTGTGTTCAGAGAAGTCTCTGGAAAATAATGGTCTAGGTATAAGGCAAAGATTTAGAAAAAGGTGATTTTTTTTCCAGAATGTTATACCATGTTATTAATGTTGTACCATTAGACAGTCTAACATTTGACACTTTTACAGACAATTTTTACTATGCCTATGCAAAATAACAACCACTTTTATAAGTTCTGATCTGGGTGTCCTGTATCTGGTGAACCACATTAGAACAAAATTTTTAGTTTTTCTCAAGTTTTTTTTTTTTTTTTGTTCTGAACTGAAAGAGTAGAATTGTAAGGTGACACCTAGTTATTAACCCAAAATAAAAGCATTTCCCCAATTTTCTAATTCCTTTCACCTAGTCATTTCATATATAAAAGTCCACTAGGATCTTACTATACCTTTCTCCACCGGGAAGAATTAGTACTGAGAGTAAAGAAAAGTCATTATGGCGTTGACACAAAGATATACAAGGCCTGGAGCAAGTGACATCAGGTTCTCTTCTGATTGTCATGGTTTATTAATGTTTTGCAGATACCCTACCTGCATCACCACTGTTCACCTGGGATTGAAAATACACGCATGTGCATGGTGATCTTATAGCATGGGGATTTATTTTACACAGAGCATGCCGCTCTCTTAGTGATTGTATCATTTTATTATTTTCTTGTGATTTGTGAATCATTAGGTTAGTCTGATGGTCAATTTAACATTCCATTTAAGAATTTAGTATCATCTATAAAATTATTCCTGAGTCCTTATGCTGTGGTTTGTGGAGATAGGGCAGGAGTTGGGTAGTGGTGTGGTAATGTATAACACTAATTATGCTCTCCCAACTCAGGATATTGGATGTGTCAGAAATATAACCTTACAAATGTAAATGGAAATATACTTTTCCTTCTTGTATTTCTAGGCCTCATTCTTCCTACTCAACTAGGCCTTTTACTGCCTTGGAGTCACATAGACTTACTTGTCTATCTTTGCCAGAGTGAAAGATCTGACAGCCAGAGAAGTACCCTGAGTCAGAGGCAAATGCAGCCTGATGTTTCCACATGTATGAGAGGAAGCAGCAAATTATTGAACTGTCTGCTAGTTACTCACTGATCCCAGAAAGTTGAAAGATTTAGAATATCTTTTAGGTATTACTAAAATGAGGTAGATAGGTAAATATAGAGCACTGTCGACAGGGTTTTACTTTAAAATTCATGTGGTGAGTTAGTTATGTGTCAGAATCATCACAGCACAATACAGCAGACATAAAAATAAGAGAACACAAGGCAAAAGACATTTGCTATAGGTATCAAAGGTGGATAGGAAAGAAAAAGCTTATAGAAAGAAATAGAGGGGCCATAGTAATAGCACAGTGATAGGGCATTTGCCTTGCTCGTGAATCATATGAAATGAAAGCGGGTTTGATGATCAGCATCCTATATGCTTAGTGCAGAGCCAGGAGCAACCCCTGAGCGCTGCTGGTGTGGCCCAACCCCCTCAAAAAAGAGGTAGAGCCAAATGTATCATTTTTGGTATTATGTGTTTTTTTTTAATTCTAGTTAGCTTGATGCCTGTCACCTAAAGGCTTGTTTAGGCAACTATCATGGAAGACAAGGCAGTCTTGGATTGTGACAGCCTATAGTTATATCTGTTAAGTACCCACTATGTTCTAAGCACTCCTAGCAGTGCTTAGTGTATTAATTAAATACATCCCAGCCTCATTCCCGAATTTATATGCAAGAGCACAGGATAAGACTATGAAAGAAAACAATTTTCTCATGACTATGTCCCACCATAATTACAGATCATGTGCTTAAAAAGGTAACCATGGGTGGGGCCCGGGAGATAGCATGGAGGTAAGGCATTTGCCTTTCATGCAAAAGGTCATTGGTTCGAATTCCGGTGCCCCATATGGTCCCCCGTGCCTGCTAGGAGCAATTTCTGAGCATGGAGTCAGGAGTAACCCCTGAGCACTGCCGGGTGTGACCCAAAAACAAACAAACAAACAAACAAACAAAAAAGGTAACCATGGGTAACTAAGGATCTTCGTGATGGGTAAAGAGGATGGTGAATGAACTGATGAAAAAATAAAGATCAGTAAAAGTGTAGAGGGTAGGAAACCAATAGCTATGCAGCCTTGGTGTCTATAGCTACCAACATATCAGCTCATAAATCAGTTCCAAGACTCATTTTATTCTCAAGAAGGATCAAGCCAAGCCATGAAAATTCATGGAAAGACAAGTCTCGCAGCTGAAAACTCTGTTGTGGACTGGTGCGTGTGTGTGGGGGGAGTGTGTGGAAAGTCCCCACTGTGCCAAAGACACTGCAAATTCATCCACATCCCCCAATCCCTACTAAATCAATAATGCACTTCACATTTCCAATTATCCCTACAGAGATACATGAGTGACAAAAACTCTGGGTATGCCAATTGGGAGCTGAGAGCTCTGAGTCTTCTTGGACTGAGGTCAGGCTATCACTGCTGTTCTTTTGTAATTCTGGATGTCTCAGCTACCACAGACATGTCCTACAGCTACTGTCATATCATCTCATTAACCCTGCTCTTCAGAATCTAGAATTCCGGGGACACATACACTACCTCCAATATTTTTTAATACTTACATCCCAGTAAGATAACAAATTAGGTTAGAAAAAAAGGATAACAAATTAGATGTTAAAGTAACATAGAAGCCACTGATGGTCAATGCACAAAACAAGTAACACTGAATGCTCAAGCGGCAATAAAATAAAGCATAGTAAACTGCCATACAATAATTTAATGATCTTACTATTAGATATAACAATTTACACAAATTGTCTTTTTTTCTTTAGTATCTTATTGAGCATTTTATTTTATTTGGTTATGACAAGAAATATAAAATAAATTATTTCATGCCTGCTTGAGGGCAGTTGAAAACTGGGGACAAAGGTGGAGAAAATGTTGTACTGGTCTTGTAATTGATGTTAGAACATGGAATGCCAGAAACAACCTTATTATAAACAACTTTATAAATCATTGTGTTTAAACAAAGTAAAATAATTCGTAATAAGAACAATAAAGAACTAGACATAAATGGTTTTTGAAAATTCAAAAAGAAGCAATGGCTTATACATTTCCTTTCGAAATTAAATCTATATATTTTTAACTAAAACATAGTAAGAAATATTCTAGAAAATAACTAGAATGCTTTTCTGGAGATTGCTGTTTTATATAGAGTATTTTCTTCTCTTTTTATTTTATTTTTTTTTATTAATAATATTTCTTTATTTTTTGTATATTGTTGACAATAATATTTTAGGTACATATTAACATAAAATCAGGGGGATTCCCATATCAAATTGTCCTCCTTCCACCTCCATTCCCATCCTACCACCCATATCCACCTCCCTCTCCCTTGGGGCTGCTAGAATAGATGGTCTCCTCTGTGCCTAGCTT
>PVKC010001005.1:0-55715 GCA_004027635.1 Crocidura indochinensis
TGAGGAATTTTTCTTATATAAAACCAACATATTAAAACGGGATTAGGGGAAGTAGTCGGAAGGACTGGAATGTGAACTATATTTTATGTCTTGAGTGTATGCAACTGAGTGCAATGAGTCAACTCTCTAATGACCTCCAGTAGACCATATCTAAATATTAAATGTTCAAGACCCCAATCTAGGCGAGTATCACAGAGAAAATATTCTAGATTGTCTGTGAACAGCTTGAGAGCTTCATCCCCCTCAAAGAATTATAAACTTAAAAAGGTATATCTATTTTATTTTATCTTATTTTATTAAGGATACTTCCTGAAGTTTTCTGTCAATTTGTTCAATATAAACACTATCTAATGTGATTATAATTCTTAAATACAGGAAAATAAAAATATCGGTCTTTTAATATTCATTACATATTAAATTTACCTCAAGAGAAAAAACTTGTGAATTTGAATACATTAGAAATAATATAATATAAAAATCTTTTCCTCAAATTGAGGCAAATTTAGAAATAAAATATTATTTCTAGAGTTAATCTACTCAATTTTGTGAAAAGTATGATTGTTCCACTGAGGTAAAGGTTATGGTTACCAGAGTTAAAAATAAATTATGCATTATACTTCTTCTGTAATATAAAGCTTATTATCCTTTAAAACTACTTTTATGAGTGCCACTGTAATGTTAACATTTTTGAGAAGGTAATTGATATGAGATGATAAAGCTCTTCTGCTCTAGAACTCAACTCATTATATTAATGCATAGAATTACTTTCTGTGTTCAGTTAAGTTAGATGCATATTCCAAATATAGATTGATGATAAGAAGGAAAATGGTTTGAAAACTTTAACATAGTATTACATGAAATATACTGATATTTGAGTACTTTACCATTTTTCCCCTCTATAGAATTTCATATTGGTAGCTTGTATTTTATCTTGTATTTTTTTCTCAGTTTTGCTGACATAAAATATAGAGTTCCTGTTCCAATATTTATGACTCTCTCCCTGAAGACTTCATCTGTAGGATTATGTTCAAATCAGGTACAGGGCAGGTCAGAATACTATGGATTTAATGCCCCCAGGAGCAGTCAAATTCTATGACAAGAGTTGGCAAATAAATTACCTTAACTCTTGCTCTTTAAGAGCTCAAAACTTGCCTGAGTTAAGTTCCACACACTCTGCCAGAGGTCTCTGTGGTACCCAGGGTCAGTTCCAATCAGTGATAACCTGCTCACAGCGTACATTTATTTGCGGCTTCCCCTTCCTTGTATTCTATAGCTTCTCTCCTTCATCACTCAAATAAACTACTTGAACTCATGCTTATTTCAATGATCACAAACATAAAATCTGCTCAAGCACATCTGTACTATATTCTCAACCTTTCAAAATGTATTATCTAGTATATTCTTCTCTACTTCTATCACTTTCCTTTCATTTTACAAATATTAAATATTTTCCTTTTGTCTACCCAATTACTTCATTGTCTTTTGTTCCCACACTAACTTCTTCACCAAAAAAAAACACAAAAGCAACACAAACAAAAATCATAACATTTTTTCCTTTTTCCCACTTAATTCTGCTTCTTTTGAGAATAAACCTATACACTACAAATAAACAAGACAAAGGTGAACTTTATTTTGATACCTTTAAAATGTAATATTTTCATGTCAGCTAAATTTTGTAATAATGAATAGGAGACATTCTTATCTTTATGATAAATATCTACCCAAATACAACAGGTCCTAATCTCTAACATTTTTAGGTAGTACTTATTTTGTAAAATGTCAAAACAAATGTGATGAAATTAGAGATCTTCACATGGGAAAATTATCCTGTATTTTCCAGGTAAAATCTAAATTTAATCATAAATATATGATAGAATGATAAAGAGGGATGGAAACAGATATTATTGTACTGTGGCAGAAACTACAAATCACAAGATAGGTTCCTTAATCTCAGAACCTGTTGAGAGAATATCATCCCGATAAACTGCTGTTGAGCTTTTAATCACAACTCTAAATATACCCAATTCCTTTATAAACCATCAAGTTGTGGATATATAATACAGAAGAAATATGGTCCTAGAATAGCAGTTACCTTAAAAATCATCTTTTTTTAAATTGAGATAAGTCTTCATCTGCTAATAAACTAACATTTGTACCGGTTAATCCTTTTTGCTTTGTTACATTGAATTCCATTGAATTTAAATTTAAAATTTACATTAAGGGGCTAGTGTATAGAGATTAACAAACTTGTCTTGCAAGGTGCTGACCTGGCTAAGATCATTGGCACCCACAGGATATGATTCACAGAGTCCAATCAGGAGTGATTTTTTCCTGAACACAGAGTCAAGAGTGAGTTCTGAGGACAGCCAGTTGACTCCTCCAAAAATTATCATTGAACCATTTGTAACATTATCTATATGTTAAATATATGGATTATAATTCAATATCTGAGTATATTAATATGATGATCCACTTCAGAACTCCAGTTTCCATCTGGTTTTCACCATACAATAATCTCCCTTGTATTCAGATTAAACAACCCATCCACTTCTTTCCTCATAATTCTCATAATTATTATATTTTCTCAGAAGCTAAGTTTTCTTTGTGTATTTATTTTATTTTCCGCATACGAGTAAAATAATATATTGTGTTTTAATTAGTGTGTAACATTTGGTTCCAATCAATTATATATTTTCCAAACTAGTTTAGTTGTTCTGCATAAGTATAATATCTTACTTAATCAATTCATATCCATGTCCAATAGAGATGCATACATTTCAGACACTAAATCTGAACCTTCCTTTCCCAAAATTTGTATTTCCATTCTTTAATATTGAAAGTTTCATCCCTTTTATCTGATTTTCCTCCTTACCACACAAACTTTAACTACAAAATGGGACGCTAATTTGGTTTCACTTCTTCACATTTCAGTAATACTTCAGCAAACACTTTGAGTACTATTGTTGCAATGTTGTTAAATAAACCTGTGTTGACCATTCTAGCCATCCTAGTCCAAGATATAGCAAGTGTTTTCCGGATTATCTCTATATAGTCTCTTTATTTTACTTTGATTACTTTTCTCTATTATCAAGAGAGTGCCTAGAAAGAGATTTTAAAGCTTGTATCCAGACATTCTCTGTGTTCTGTGTAAAACCCTGCAGTGATCTCTCATTTTACACAAAGAACACAAAAATGAAAATTGCCATGAATCCTACCCATTGGCTCCCTGTTAGCATCTAAATTTCATCCCCTAGATTTTTCCTCTTCATAATTCCTTCTAATCACCTTAGTCATAATAATTAGTCTTTGGAGGTTCCTTTTATTAACTATTTCTTTTATTATAAATGTACATTCAAATTAACTAGGGTAACTTCCTGACTTCCTTAAATCTTGACTAACATATAATTTTATTGATAAAATCTTTCCATCTCATTTACAATGAGATTGACACATTGATTTTTATAATAAACTCTCATGTATAGGGGCTGGAGCGGTGGCACAAGCGATAGGGTGCCTGCCTTGCATGCTCTAACCTAGATCCCCCCATCTCTCATTTGTCCCCCAAGCCAGGAACTATTTCTGAACTCATAGTCAGGAGTAGCCCCTGAGAGTCACTGGGTGTGGCCCAAAAAACAAAACCAAAAAATAAACCTCTCATGTAGACATGTTTATGATTAATATTTCCCTATTTTCAAAAACAAATTTTATTATAGACATTGATATTTATAAATATAAGATGTGAATTATTTATATTTCCTTTATTCAAAGAATAACAATGGAGTAAATAAATTACACATTGTATTTTCACAGTTGCCTACAGATAGAACTATTTCCTTCCATACCAAAATACTTTTTTGTATAAAATAATGTTCTTTGCATTTATAATGAAGGCTCTTGCTGAAACAATAAACACATTATGAACATTTTCATTTCTATTTACTACAGAAAAGAGAATTCAGCCTACTTTTATAGTACAAGACACTTATTTATATTACCGTTCTTTTATTTTAAAATAATAAAAATTCATTTAAGAAACTATTGGATAAACTTCATTTAGTTACCAAAAGCATGGATACTAAATTAAGTTATAGAGCCTCACCAATACAAAAGTCAATTATCAGGTCTAAAAAAATTGTACATCTTTGTTCTCATTCTTTTTAATGAAATATTGATCTTTTTTATTTCTCTACTTTTTATATTATCTAGCCACTTTAATATTATGCATGAGAATAGTGTGCCCAAAAAAGGTATTTTGAATTAAACTATACAGTAAGTTTTATTGAGCTTAATTTTAAACACAACTATTCATTATTTTGAGGATGTATTTGGAGATATTTTAGGATTTACTCCTGGCTCTTTATAGGGGTTACTTCTGCAACATTCCAGGGGCCTATATTTAACAATGGATAAAACCAGATTTTTGCATATAAATATCTTGACAATAGTATCTATCTGCCTAAAGAGATGAGGCCAGAGAGATAGCACAGCGGTGAGACGTTTGCCTTAGACACAGAAGGATGGTGGTTCGAATACTGGCATTCGATATGGTATCCTAAGCCTGCCATGAGTGATTTCTGAGCATAGAGCCAGTAGTAATGCCTGAGCGCTGCTGGGTGTGACCCAAAAACAAAATCAAAACAAAAAAAAAAAAAAGAGTTAAACAATATAAGAATCCTCAAAGATCTGATAGGTAATGATTTATGTTTTAATAATTTTAAGGTAAAGCCAAATACAATTAATAAACCAAAATACGTTATTAGATCAATATCAAAATTATATTGCATAATCTCGTCAATGTAGGGATTAATTTTTATGCATTTAATGTTTATTTAATTGATTATGTCTTTTTTTCTAATTTAAAAAAATCCTATCTTAAGGAACCTTTTATAAAATGTATTTAAGAGGAGCCAAAGTGATATTACAGTGAATACTTGCTTTGTAGGCAACCGAGCTGGGTTCTAATCTGAGCAAACCATAGCACTGCCAGGAGTATTTCCTGAATTAAATCTCTGAACATCAGATTCTTCTATGAAAAAAAATTGTTCCTTAAAAATCTAAGAGTAGGACTGTACTATAATACAACGAACTCTATTTTAGGAAGAATATAAGTTTATATCCAAATCAAATAGAGAAAAGGAATAACAATTTACCAATATTAACAAATATGTAACAATTACCTCCCCAAATAATTGCATTTTTTCTATAAGGAGGAATGTGTGAGTCAGAATTTTAAGATACCCTAGGAGAGATTCTGACACTCTGGTGATGGGTATGGTGTTGAATCAATTTAATTAAGACACCATCATTAGAAGTGTTTTGATTAACTGAGCCTTCATATACAAATAAATAGCTTAAATACACAAATGACTATAAAATAAGCCATGGGGCAAAGGAATGGGATAGCAAGCCACAGTGCATGAACAATATTTATAAAAAATAACCCTCTAAATTTTCTTAAAACATTTGTAATAAAATTAAAATATGAAAATCAGGGAGCCTGGAGGTGGCGCAGGAGGTAAGGTGCCTGCTGCCTTGACTGCGCTAGCCTAGGACAGACCACGGTTCGATCACCCGGTTCCCATATGGTCCCCCGTGCCTGCCAGGAGTGACTTCTGAGCACATAGCCAGGAGTAACCCCTGAGCGTCACTGGGTTTGGCCCCAAAACCAAAATAAATAAATAAATAAATAAAAATAAAATAAAATAAAATAAAATATGAAAACCACCAAAGTGTCATAGGTAGATTATTAGAAAAAGGAGATAATGCACATTTATGCAAATGGATGCAATTCATCTGTAAAAAAATTAATTGTGTTAGTCACAACAAAACAGAAGGATTTGGAGAGTCATGAGAAGAAAAAATAAGTATTTGAAACATTTAAACCAGATGTGTAATTAAATAAAAAAGTAAAAATAAAATGTTATATCAACACAGAGCTAAGATTACTTGATGAGAAGAGAATAATAGAGGCATAAGGTGGGTTTAAAAAATAAGTTGTGTGCAGAAATATCTTTATTGTCAATTGTAGTTACCATTTGGAAATCTTCAGTTCACATCAGAAAATAATTAACATAGATAATAAAGATTATAATATAAGGCCTTATAAAAATGAAAAGATAACACAATGGAGAGTTAATATCCTTTGAAATTTGTGAAGGCATAATGTACTTGGAAATGCATATAATAAAATTGCAATTTTAAGAAAAAATTTACAAGCATAGTTGAAAGATGCTTGCTTAAAAATATTGTTAGTATTAGACATTTCCAAGTCAAATCAATCTCAGTAAAATTATCTGGGCTTCTGGCTACCATGTCACCACATTACTCAAACATCCTTCCTCAAATGATAACACATTTGTCACTTTAGATAGTAAACACCCTAGTGAAAGTTAACAGATTCTGCAGTTTTCTTTATTCTATAATAATTAAGTCAAAACTATGTTGTCACTTCCTTTGTCCCAGCCCACTTATTAAATTTAGTAAAGAGGTGACAAGAAAAGTTATGATTCCAAAATTTTTTTTTGCAAAATACATAGTACTATAAAATAAATCCAGCAAAATGTTTTTCATTGTGTGCCTGGGTAGTTTTGACATGGTTGTTTAAATAAACAAAAGGGAATATGAAACACCATCCTTGTTTTCATGATAGAATTATAGAAAAATAAAAAAAATAAGATAGAAACATAGAAAAAACAAGATCACGAATGAAACACTTAAATCAATAAATATTTGATATCTCTTACAGGACACATTCACTGCACGTTTGTTCAGAGGAAGGAAGATTTTTTGCAATGTTGCTCAGTTGAATCACCTATCTCCCTTCTAGAATGTTGCTGATTATCACAGCATGAGAGGACCCAATGTCTGTTCACAGCCCATTGTTTCCAATTATTTAGCTATCTATGTGTAACTAAGAGGGATATAGAACACGCCACATTATAGGTGGAGAAAATTAATAACATCTATACCTTACTGGAAATATATCATTTTTAGCAGTAATTTCCTTTCTTTCAAAAGATGCTATGGACTATGAAACCTATTAAATTTGAGTCTGTGAAAAATTTTATACTGAATTATTTGCAGTAAAGTTGTAATAATTTCTAAATATCAAGGTACAAAGTGTTTTCAATTTAAAATGCTTTTGCATTAGACATTTTCATTCTAACACTTCAATGCTGTTATTTATCATGTTGACATCCATATGTAACATAGCTCCAAATAATGCAATATCCAAGAATCATAAAACCAGTAAAAAGTTTTAGAGGAATAAATATTTTGTAACAACTTAACTCAGACCCCCAGCTAACACCATGTATGAAAGTAAAATACAAATGGATTAAAGATCTTTATATCCGACCTGAAAACATATATAGGAGAACACGTAGTTAAAACAATCCATGACATTGAGACTAAAGGCATCAAGGAAGAAACATCACTCTCCGAACAAGTGGAAGCAAAGATAAACAGTGGGAATATATTAAGCTGAGAAGCTTATGCACCTCAAAGGAAATAAAGCCTAGGATACAAGAGCCACCCACTGAATGGGAGAAATAATTCACCCACAGTAGTGGGCAACCTTTTATTTCAACTGAGCCAAATCTCGCCAAAACCACGATTGAAATTTATTTTGAGAGCCATATTTTTAAAACCGAAAATACATAGGATGGTGCACTGTTTTTAATTTCAATAAGTTTTTTTTTTTTTTTTTTGGTTTTTGGTCACACCCGGCAGTGCTCAGGGGTTACTCCTGGCTCCGTGCTCAGAAATTGCTCCTGGCAGGCACGGGGGACCATATGGGGCACCGGGATTCGAACCGATGACTTTTTGCATGAAAGGCAAACGCCTTACCTCCATGCTATCTCCCGGGCCCTAATTTCAGTAAGTTTTTATTGAGAATTTTCTGCATGCAAGTATCCACATAAGTCAGGAAGATACAAATAACACAACTAATAAAACAAAACTTTAGAACGATATCATTTATCGATAGCGTTAAATTCCATAAAATTTGCCTTACAATGTAAAAATTATATCTTGACAATGACTGACAAAGTCACAAACACTAATGTGAACATTGGCCTTGGTTCTGATCAGAGCTGTGTGGAGCGGGCATTTACAGAGGTTAGGAGCAGAGTCCTGACTCCTGGATAAGCCAACTGGCACACAGAAGAGCCGCATGATATGGAAGACATGCTGGGAACGGGAGTGGAGGGAGGACTACATTGGTGGTGGTACTGCCCTTCACTTATTGTCACTATGTACTGTAAATAATTATTCTGTGTGGTGAACCTTGGTCACAATAAAAATTAAAAAAAAATGTAAAGAGGGGGCCCGGGAGATAGCATGGAGGTAAGGTGTTTGCCTTTCATGCAAAAGGTCATCGGTTCGAATCCCGGTGCCTCATATGGTCCCCCGTGCGTGCCAGGAGCAATTTCTGAGCATGGAACCAGGAGTAACCCTTGAGCACTGGCGGGTGTGACCCAAAAACCAAAAAGAAAAAAAAAAAGTATAAAGGGCTGCGTCTTGTCGACTACTGCACCACCCATCCGATAAAGGGCTAATATCCAAAATATACAAGGCACTGACAAAACTTAAGAAAAAAATCATCTAATCCCATCAAAAAATGAGGAGAAGTAATGAATAGACACTTTGTCAAAGAAGAGATGAATTAGCCATGAAAAGAAAAAAGAAATGAAAAATGCTCAACATCACTAATCATCAGGAAGATGCAAATCAAAACAACATTGAGGTATCATCTCATACCACAGAAATTGGCACATATCACAAAGAACAAGAACAATTGGTGCTGGCGGGGACGTGAAGAGAAAGGAACTCTTTCTTCACTGCTGGTGGGAATGCTTTCTAGTCCAGCCTTTATGGACAACAATATGGAGATTCCTAAAATAATTGGAAATTGAACTCACATACGATCCAGTTACACCACTCCTAGGGATATACTCAAGGAACACAAAAATACAATACAAAAATCCGTTCCTCACAGCAATATTCATTGCAATGCTATTTACAATAGCCAGACTTTGGAAACAACCAAGATGTCCTTCAATAGTTGAATGGCTAAAGAAAATGTGGTATATTTACACAGTGGAATATTATTTAGCCGTCAGGAGAGATAAAGTCATGAAATTTTCCTATACATGGATGTACATGGAATCTATTATACTGAATGAATTAAGTCAGACGATTAGAGATATACACAGAATTGTATCACTCATCTATGTGTTTTAAGAAAAATAAAAGACATTTTTCTAATAATTCTCAGAGACAAAGAAAGTAGGGGTGGAAGGTCCAGCTCACGATATGAAACTCACCACAGAGAATGGTGAGTGCAGTTCGAGATATAACTACACTGAAAACTAACAATTCACATAACAATGTGAATGAATGAAGGAAGCCTGTCAGAAATACAGGGGCCGGTGCAGGTAGGCAGGAGATTTAGGTAATTGGTGATGGGAATGTCGCACTGGTGAAGGAGGGTGTTCTTTATATGACTGAAACCCAACTACCATTATGTTTGGAATCAAATTGTATAAAGATATTAATAAAGAAATATATAAATAAATTTTGTGTGCTAAATATTCAAGTCCACAAATATATTGAGCATTTTAACATCCTACATATTATTTATATTTTAAGTAACATAATACATAATGCTTAAAAATATAATTATCATAAAATTTTCATATTTTAATAAAAAAAAGTCTGTATGTCAAGTCATGAAAAATTGTATTCTGTGCATTTATTTATATTGCAAAATTATAATAACTAAATAAAATTTGAGTAATACTATAATACAAAATGTTAAAAGTTATTAAAGTTCTGAAATTATTTTAAAATATAGACTTCTGGGAGTCGGAGAGATAGCATGGAGATAAGGCATTTGTTTGCATGCAGAAGGTCAGCAGTTCGAATCCTGGTATCCCATATGGTTCCTTGAGCCTACCAGGAGCAATTTCTGAGCATAGAGCCATGAGTAACCCCTGAGCGCTGCTGAGTGTGACCCAAAAACCAATATATATCTATATATATAAACCAATATATGTCTATATATGTGTGTGTGTGTGTGTGTGTGTGTGTGTGTGTGTATGTATATATAGGCCATATATATTTTAGGCCACAATTAATTTTTTAGGTTTTTAATAGTTGTCTAATATTTGACATATGTAAGGAAAATTGATAGGGAAGAAGCAATGGTCCAGTAATAAATTTTTATATGTGCATTCAACTGCTTGTTCACCAGGACTCATATGGCCCCTCAGTTCCCTCAGAAGTGATCCCTGCATACAAAACTAGGAAGAATCTTTGAGCAGAGCTGGGTGGCACCAACCTTCATCACACCCAACACACCCACCCACTATAAAGGAAATTTGATTGACTGTTAACTTTTGAGCAAATGGATCAGTACTAATGGTACTGTTAATGATAATATTGTTAAGATGGAAATAATGAGGTGGAAAGTGATAATGGAAGAAATGGAATGGAATAAGAAATACAGGAAAAAAGAAAGATGACATTTTTATTCCAAGTTTTTATTATACTTTGCTCATTTTTCACTTACATGTATGCCTAAAATAGTTGATGGTCTTTAAATTGTTCTGGTTTGTTGTTTTTGTTGTTGTTGTTGCTGTTGTTTAATTTCTCAAAGTGATGCTAGGAACTGATCCTTGTCCTACTTATAGATTCCATGCACTTCAAGATTGGTTCAAATTAAAGTAAGATCTCTGACAATACCCTGACAATATTGGTCTTCCATTCAAATAATATTTTGATCTCTACATTATTTAATATTATTTCTTACTTACACCCCAAGAATCTAGAATGTGATCTTTTTCTCAAAAAAATATCCAGTTTTACTGCTAGATAGTAGCAAGGTTTTATCTTCATGCCTACTTTGAATGCTAGTCATTCACTACTATAATGTATTTTATTTGACCATGAATTATGATGCGATGTTTACACTACTTTTTTCAAAGAGAACAAAGAAGTTGACAAAAATCTGGTCTCTTTATGATGTAGAAAAGCAAGAATCCAGTTCACTGAAATGGTGTTAGTTTTCCAACAAACAAAATTAAGTTTGTGAACTTTGGCTCATAATAGAAAAATGGAAATATTTCCTACATGTTTTCCTTCTACTACTTCAAGCTCTTGGTTTTGCTATAACATTAGAAGTGCTTAAACTGGGGTCAGAGCAGTAGTGTTAGAGGTAAGGTGTCTGCCTTGCAAGCACTACCCTAGGATAGACCATAGTTCAATCCCCCAAGTCAGGAGTGATTTCTGAGCACATAGCCAGGAGTAATCCCTGACCATCAATGGGTGTGCCCCCTCAACAAAAAAGAAGGGTTTAAATTGAAATTACCTGTTTTTATTTAATAATGACCTCTATTAATATTATATCTAGTGCCATTACCTTCTTTAATCTTTTCTTTTCCTAAATCCCCACATTATATTGTGTATTATACTATCTGAAATTCACAGCCTTATCAGACACTGTTAAAAACTTAACTTCATAAGCAGGACAATTACCTTTATTTTAGTTTCCTATTGCTATCTTAGGACTTGTACCCCCAAAAGTATCCAGAGACTATGACACAAATGATTTGAAGTTATTATTATCGCCATCTTGACTGTTCCCTTAAACTAGTCTCTCACTTTTACTCTGTTTTTTTCAACAAATCATTATCAATATTTACTACATCAGGATTAAATAAACATTTGGAAGGAGACTTGCCATTGTGGTTTTCAATAGCATCTACACAAAAGAAGAACTGCATTATCATAAGAATACAGATATTTAAGGATTCATGATTACTGTTTTGAGAAAGATCAGGCTCAGCGTGAGCACTAAGATCTCCCAGATTAATAAATCTTGAATGGGAGGGGGGTACAGATAGATGGGCAACCAATCCTAATTCGGATATGTTTAGGACTTCTGTAATGTCTGAGAGAATACCAGTTGCATCTGGAGCAAAGTCAAACCATCAACTAATATTGGGTCAGGATGTTGGCTAACTATGGGTAAAGTATTTGGAAAATGCTACAATGACTTAGAGCTGGTGTGATATGTAGCATATGCAGTGTATCAACTTGATAGAAAATACAGTGTTCTGTGACTCTATATTTATTGAAAATATCTCCCTCTGTGAGTCACTTTGAGGATAGTGCTTGATTTTGTCAGTGTTCCAAAAAGAATGCCGTCTGTATATTGTTTCCTCAGGACATTCCACGTAAGTTAGCAAAAAGAATTGTGCCTATCCAAAGTTATGATTCCATGAAATATTGGGAAATCCTTAGCAGGATTATCTTTCAGAACATACAGGACTGTCACAGTTTTTTGTATTAGTCAGACATTGAAATGATGGTATGTGATGAGGAGAAACAGATCCTAGACAGTGGTTGAACTGATTTTTAGGCTGGTAGGTCATAGCACCTTTTTTTTTTAATACTGTCTTCAACTATTTACCTGGGTTTACCTCAGCAAGAAAGGGCAATGTTTATGTGTCAACCTAAATGCTTTCAGTTTTCCTCCAAATAGTTCTCATGTCATTGGGTTGAACAAATATTTCTGAACAAATCTAGAAACAAAGTCCTTTTTGAAGACAAGTACATCTAGAACCCCCAGAACTCATGACCATTTTCTATTCCATGAGGTTTCATACAAGATTTTACTCTAAATTCTGGTTAGATTTTACATAGAACCATTCTTCGACAGCACTCAACTCTTTCAGCTCTTCAAAATGCTAAGTTTCTCTCTGAAAAAAAATCTTCCCAAATGTAGGAAGATCTGAGTCATATGCAAGAAAATAAGTCTTTCTCTAGCTTTACTGGGTAGAGTATTTCATGCTGTTGGGATGGAGGTCACTTGCTATGCCATTCCTACTTTTTCTGGGAAGTCTCAGATTGAAGTTTCTAGAGATAGGACAAAACTATTAAGAATTAACTCTTCTGATTTATTACATTGAGTTGAATGAAGCACTTACTTAAAAAAACAAATAGATTAAGTAAATATCTGCTCATAGAATAATTAACTATTCATAGAAACTCAGAGTGGATATGGTCCATGACTTTCACAATTTTATCTATTGAAAATTTCCCATTAAGCTAACTCAAATGTTAGTTATGCATAGTTAACTTCATTCATCAGTGGTTATGCAAATGAGCAGAGCTTGTATGGGCAGTGCTTCCCTACATATGGGATGGGAGGACAAGACATTTTCTCCTAATCTATGTCCAGGCACATAAATCTCTTATTGTTTCAACTCAGTTAGTGAGTGAATCCATCAAGCAAAGGTCACCCTAGACACACTATGGTGACCCGTGTCCCTCTTCTCTAATAATCCTCTAGGTGAATGCATATTTATTACACAAATACATTCTGGATAATACTTTAGTAAACATGACAATAAATAAGATTGGTACATCCTGCCAAATAAATAGATGTGCCATCTGCTATGATAAACCTGCTTTTTGATCTAAAAGAAAAACTATAATAGCAATGTGAAGCCTCTATGGGTAAGATAGAGCACTACAAGATAACTAATCATCTATTTTATTTATTCACAGAATTCAACATATTAAACACAAACAATAGTCAGTCATTGTGTTTTTCACAATTATTTTGAAATAAAAATATCTCCTGTACAATTTTGAAGAGATTTCATCTCTTATATTGACAAATAAAATAAACTGTAATGAAGATATTAACATCATAGTACATAAACCAAGAAAGGGAAAACTTCATATCAGTGAAGTTTTTATAAAAATAAAACTCAAATGGCAATACTGTTAAGTTATACATAATAAAGAGTTCATATATTTGAATATAACAGAACTTTCTGAAGTATGTGTGATAGAAGAATCTTGTGGATTCCAAAAGGAGACAGGTTATACTATTTTGATAATAAATTTAACAGGGAAAGTTATAAGTGCATGGATATATTAAAATGTATATTTCCTATGCGACTTTTAGATAGTAGAAACTATTGCAATATGAAACATAATATTTTCTATTATGTGTGTTTTTTAAATATTCATATTTTCTGAAGCAAGTTAAATACAAAGAAATTTATATTTATTTGAGAGAGAATTCTTTTGGCCTTATTTAGTTATGCTTAGAGCTTAATCTTGTCTGCCCTCAGGAATAACTTATGGTAGCACTCATATACATATATATAGTTTCCATATATATGTATATATATATATATATATATATACAAACATATGTAAGCTGGACAATATGTATATAGAGAGTTAGGCCATGTAAGGGAGCTTAGAGGCTATTTGTCTCAAATATGGGGTTCTTGCTCAACAAAATTTAGTCATATCCTTTACCTATTTTCATCTTTTTTATTATTTTATTGATAAATAATGAATTCCTATATAAGTATACTTATTTGAATACAAACTTTTTACATATTTTGACATAGGCATCATGAATATAAGCAAATCATCCCAAGAACACGTATTCTAGTAGAGGAACAAGGATACAAGATATCTACTAAGCACAATTTGCTAGCTAAAGTAAAATAAAATTATTTTGAAGACAACTGAGTAGTTGATTTATTACAGAATAGTTAAATTTGAAAGCTCAAGTATACAATTTCAAACTTCCAAAAGCAATGACCTTAGTCAAGTTTCTGAAAAACACTGTGCTCTAGTTTTTCACTATAAAATTACAAATGTGTTACCTAACTCACTGGAATATTTTGATGATGAATTGATTTAATAAACAGAACTGTTTTATTTTATTGAAGCAGCATTGCTTTATAACATTACACAAGTTTCAGGTATGTCTTGTGATAAATCAATGTCTATATATTCTACATGAAGTTCACCACTAAAAGTTCAATTCCATCTATCACTATATAATTAACCCTTATTATCCAATTTACCCATCTTTTTTTACCTTTTTATCACTAATTTGATCTTAGAACATTTTTTTCTGAATAGCACATATGAGTGAAATCACAAGATGTTTCTCTCTTCTGACTCATTTTCATTTGTCATGATGACTTTAAGGTTTACCTATGTTATTGCATACAGCAGGGTTCAGTCATGTCTCTTTTGTTATACAGAAATGTTTATGGGCTGTTCTTTCTCCTTTAAACCTAACACATAGAGTGATGTCAATTATTTTGAAAACTATAAGCATTCAGCAAGTGGTTATTATGTATTTATATATTTCATAAAAGAGATTAATTACATTAAACAGTCATCACACACACAGAAAAAGAAAAACAACTTTGAATGATAAGATGGTTTGAACAATTGCTCAATAAACATCCTCTATTTGGTGGGCACCCCCGGTGATGCTCAGAGGTTACTCCTGACTTTTCACTTAGAAATTGCTCCTGGCTTAGGGGATCATATGAAATGCCAAAACCTAACCCATGTATATCTTGGGTCAGCCGTGTGCAAGGCAAATACCATACCACTGTGTTATTGCTCCAGATCCAATAAACATCTTTTCATGTCTTTCTAAAATCTTGTAATTCAAGACCAATATAATGGCAGAGGTGATTTTTTCCAAGACTTCCTGTATCCTCATACATATTTTTATCTGTGTATTCATACTATCTTCTATTTTTATCATGAAAATGCCATGTTGGAGGAAAATCTCACCATTATGACACCATTTAGCATTAATCATTTGTTTAAAGTACCTCTCTTCAAATAGGATTATGGAATAAGATCTTCAACATGAGAATGTAGTGGGTTACATAATTTAGAAAATCACATACTTAATGATCTACTATTTTAACTTTGATCAAATATGAGAATACAATGAAACTACCCACACTATGATATATATGTATATATATATTAGATAATGAAATGTATGCCATATACACTACTATAAATTCTCATTTTGAGGGAGAGGTCACACCTGGCAGTGCTCAGGGGTTACTTCTTGCTCCATGCTCAGAAATCACTCCTGGCAGGCTTGGAGGACCATATGGGATGCCAGGATTTCATCTGCATGAAAAGCAAACACCTTACCTCCATGCTATCTCTCAGGTCCATAAATTCTCATTTATTAAAGTTTTATAATAATTTTATAGTTTCTAACATTTTACTTTCTTGAACAAATGATAAAGCATGCTAACAAATAATGAAAATAAAATTTTAAGTATTTTTATTGATTCAAATTTTATATTTTATTTTCAATATTGAATTAAATGTTTACTTAGTAAACATACTGAACAACTCTAAACATATATTCAAACATAGAAATGTCTTGAATGGAATTTAGATATATTATAAAAATAAATTCAGTATAATATTATGGAGTAAAATGAGTTACACATTTTGAAAATACTCACATGACATGGTGAGATTACATAAAAGAGATAAAAATAAGGGGTTAAATGCAGTTAGAGCAGACAACAATAAGAAAAGTAGCATTTCATTCACTCCAACTATAAATCCATTAGGTGTAAATATATGCTGAAAATATTTAGAGAAGTCTCATGAATATATTTACTGCTCAAGAATATGACTTAGGAAGTGATTATTAATGAGCCCACATTAGATTATTGGGGATCTCTATTTTCTGATCAAATAGTTTATATTAGACAATTTATTTCTGCCTTTGTCCCAGATACATCTTTTGCTTTAGAATAGCATTTCTCACTAGTTCCACAGAGAGTTAATAGACATGCTGTGAATAATATGCTCTTTAATTAAATATAGTTTTAGAGAGTTGGGTTCAACAAAGAAGGCTTCTTTACTGTCAAACTTCAAATACCATTTAATTTGCTATACTGTGTTATGAGACTCCTAGTGTGAGATTAGTTGGGCAATGTTTCACAAATTTATTTGTAAATAAATGACACATGGGTTTCCATGATTGATGAGCTATTCTCTGGAACTAAGCAATGTTTTTGTCACCTTTGCACTCTCTTTCCATCAGAAGCTAAAGAGACTATTATGATGATATATCTGGCTCCAAAGTTGTGACACAACTTTATTTTGCCCAGTCTGGATTTTAAGTAGAAAATTAAAATGTTCATATTACACAGCAACATATTTTTTTAGAAACTATATTCTAAAGATTTGATCTTCATACATGAGTTATAAGAAGTCATTTACAAAGAGAGTCTTGTCTTGCATTCAGAAAAGTTCATAGCCAGTTTTTTTCTAACACTTAAAACATGAAGTTTCCCAGTATCTGATTAGAGACTCCTTGATAATATTATACTTAAACTTGACTGATAAATGAATTTTGAATAGGTGTACAACATGATTTCCAAATAAAAAAGTTTATGATAGTGTCTGGAAGTACTTAGCATTGGTAACAGTAAAATGAGCAGAGAAGATAATGCCAATGTAGCAGTCATCTGTCAAACCATTGAACTATCCATTCTTTGAATATTGGACTATGAATTCTTTCCTAAAACCATTCATGTACATTCTTACATCTAAGTCTTCCTTTCAGGTTTGTATTAGGATTTACATTTCTAACTATTTTTCTTAGGACTTTGAATTTAGACTAAAACTACCTATTTTTTTCTTAGCTCTAACTTGATAAAAAATGAGTGGAACTTCACACCTTTATAACTGCAGAAACATCAAATTTTATATTTTATAGCTATCCTATTGGTTCTGCTTTTCTGAAGCACCTTGTTAAAAATAAAGACCTTAAAAAAAGAAAATAAAATAAAGGCCTTTAAAACATCTCTTTATGTTAACCAGCATGAGTACAAATACTAACAATCATTCTATGAGGGATCTCTTAATATTGTTCTTTCAAGGTTCATCACCACATATTTTGTCTTCTTCTTCATGGAATTTATTGCAACCATATAGAATCCTACCTCTTACTTGTACAATTCAGAACCCAACTTTTCCTTCTAAAGTATATTCTTCCAATTTTTCCTTGAGTATTTTATATACACCACATTTAATTCTCTCATAAAATCCAGAAATCAATCTTGTGCTTTTTTCTGTATCCCCTAAGAAACATCACCAGTTCATCACTCACATCTTAATTCATATCTTTCTGTTTAATTAAATCTCATATGTATTTTCTACTAACTCTTACAATTCTTAAAAAGGCCTAGCCTATAAACACAGACTGGAGGTAAAAATTAAATGGTGCATAATTCATATGATTACACAATAGTGATTTGTATTCATTCTACGAATAATAAATATTTACAAGGAACTTGATACTCACCTACAAGTTTTGGATATGGTTACAGAGCAAAAATCATGTAAAAATCTCTGAAGGCCACAGTTAGTTCAGAAAATAATGCTATTGCCTTGCACATCGACTTGGTGGAGTTTGAGTCCTCAGTGCATTAGAGACAGATCAAGATTGATCCCTGAGCTTAGATCTAAAAAGAAGGTAACAGGTGGGTTGTTTTCCTTGGGTTCCAAGGAGGGTTCCATTCCTATTACTCTACGTGGTTCCTTTAGCAATGCTAGTATTAATATGTTAATACTGAGTCAGGAGTAACTTTGAGAAAAGTCCCCAGTTCTCACCTCAATCCTCCCCACAAAAAAGAAGAACTAACAAAAATTAAAGAAGAAGATGAAACAGAAAAAAATGTAGAGTGAAATTTTGTAATGACAGAAAGCTAAAGGACCCTCTGCTGGCCACACCTAAAAGGCTAGTGATCCTCTAGGGCAATGTCTAATAATACTTGGATGTATAATCTGTGAGAATTATTATATCTCATATTTAGTTCTTTGCACATACTGGAACTGCATTGGAATTACTCTTCACATAAGAATAACATAATGGACTAGCCTGAATTGTGTTACATGCTGGGCAGGTGAAGTGCAGATAGTTCAGCTGAAAGAAGGACTGGCGTTGGTAAGAGTCTAACTTTCATTGTAAACGAAAAATATCTGTAAGTCTTTGTGTCCTAGGAGGCTCAGAGGTCATGGCCGCATTTGTAAAACTAACCTTTAAATGCAGAAAAGTCTCTTAATATTATAGAGTTTTTAAAATGTATGCGGCCTTGACAAATTTGTAGATAAATTTGTAATAATAGATGATGATACCAAGTTCGTTGTCCCTACTTTACAGAACAACTTAGCTGAAATTTCCTGTTCTTTCTTTTTATGTTGTTTATTCACATGTTGTTTTTCTTTTCCTACATTACCTTCTCTTCTCAACTCTCTCCTTCCAATGTGAATAAATTCTTTTTTCTAACATTTTGTTTTGCTGAGCTTTTTTTTTAATATTCCATTAATTATTAGGAGTGATTATTGTATGCTGTCCTTGATTCAATGAACTGCTCATGGAGCAATACTTATATCTTTACCTTTTATTTCCTCAAATGTTATACTCGCCTTTACACAGTTAGAATTTCTGGTCTTGTGTGTTAGTGATTGAAAAATCACATTTGTTAAACTGAAATACATATATTTCTGGATAAATCTATGAGTACATACATATGTATTTATTTATACATAAATAAAACCAAAAAACTATCAAGAAGCTCTATAATAGGCAATAATCATTGCAATTATTCTGCTGGGTCTCACAGAGAAATGGCTTCACACACTGGATTGTATGTGGTAATATACTACAGTTTTGAAGAAATCTACTGACAGACTCTGGGCATCCAAGCCAGTCATGTATTTGTTTTTATCCCAGGTGCCATCATTTCAAGGTCCTTTATCTGAGATTTTGAGCTAAGGTCATCTTCAGACACTTTTACTGAGATCTCGTGAAGTGAGAAGAGGAAACCTTGAACATAAAAGTAAACACAGTTCCCACTCTGTTTCAATGCAGTTTCCCCTTCTAACTCACCCTTCCTCTTCACCCCAGGGTCCAGAAAACCAACAGAGCTTTTTATTCAATCTCCCTCAGAAGTGAATAGCCTGGTTTTTCTCTTCCATATGACCTGCCATTGGTGCTCTGCTCTGTGGAACCAACTGGAATAGGTAGTTATGCTTTCCCAGGTTTGAGTCACTTTCTTCGACTTTTGCAGTAAGTGATTTAAAGGTTTAGTACTTTCACTTTGACTTACCGATTTAATAAGCTCTTCTGACATCTGACAATTCAACTGTCTCTCAGCTTAGTGGATATCCTGACAGTCACCTGTCTTCCACACTATATTATATGCCTTTTCATGTAATTCTGCACCCGGAGATGTATTTAAATTTCCTCCAAAAGCTAACTAACCACGTCTGATTGATCCGTCCTGTCCATTTGACTTACTGATAGCTTATCTATTGAATACTTTATAGATTGAATGCATCCTTTTGTCTGAAACACTTCAAGGGAAACATCATTTAATTCCAAACTTCGACTGTGATTATCTGGCCTCTGAAAACAGAATTTAATGCAACCAGAATTATCTACATATCAATATCTTCAGTGAACTCTGCCAACAAATTTAAAGTGCTATATAAACCATCCATCATTTTACCCTCACAAATCACTGTTTTTTTATTTTCTTTAATTACTAAACTTTTGTTACTTAAATGTGACTATTATTTTGAATGATTCTCTTAGAAATTTTATTTCTATTACTATACAAATATTGCTTAATACTTGAGAAGACAGAGGTATAGTGCAGCATAGGGCATTTGCCTTGCTTGTGGCCAGTTCAGTATGGACACAGGTTCAATCTCTGATATTCCATATGGTACCCCAGGATAGGAGAGATTTTTGAGCACAGAACCAGAATAACCTCTGAGCATCACTGGTTGTATCCCCTCCCTCTTGATTTTTTTAATACTTGAAACATCTAACTATGTCTATACCATAAAATAATTTTGTGTACCAGGTGCAACAAGAAAACTACTATTATTTATTCTGTGTAAAGCAAAACAAATCAAAGTGATCGATGGCCAGAGAATGAGATCACATGCAAATGTAGGGAATGGAGTAAAACCTGGAAGCCCCCAGATGTTGAAAGGAATAATATCATATAATTCCCTTAAACTTCTGGAGAGAGATAGAGCTCCTTTCTGTCAGAAATGGGGGGGGGGATTCTTTTGTATTGATGTCAACATGTTTATGCTAATTTGTAACAATGCAATGGCAAAATCACACCTCATTTCTGGCTAAGCTTAGCCAAGTTATAGTTATGTTCTGTTAAGAACCTAGAGATAGCTTTTGTATTATAAATTCACAGAAATGAAAATCTAATAGGCAATAATAGTCTATACGATATAAAAGCTTTGCAAGATTTAAATTTGTGACCATAAATTGAATGTTATTGGAACTCCTTTATACTCGTTCACTTACCTATTGTATTGGGCTACTTTGTGCCTAGCAGGAGAACTGATAATTGTCACAGCAAATGTATAGTCTGCAAATTTGAAAATATTTCTTATCTTATGTGGTTCTTAATAAAATATGTTTTCTTTTCCCTTGCTGACTTTTTACAAATAATTATGACTTTTTCTGACTTTTAACAATGAATTTTTAATTTGGTAAAAATCAGTTTTACTTAGTCCATGTTAAATATTTAAAAATACAACACATTTTCTCTGTCTTTTCACTATAAACCATTGCATTTGAACATTCAAGTACCAAATTATCTATGTATTACTATTATTTTTCTAAGCTGACTATATATTTATGCATGTAAGATTAAATGAAATAAAATATTATAAATTAGTTGAACAAATATTTAATATTATAATAAGTATAAATCAAAATATCTTGAAATATATGAAATTTATGTTTTTATAAAGTGTGTCAAATGTATAATGTTCAGTTAATAGTAAGACTTAAAGTAAGTCTTAATAGTAAGCCTATGGTCCCCCAAGCCAGGAGCGATTCTGAGTGTATAGACAGGAGTAACCCCTGAGTGTCACAGGGTGTGCCCGCCCCCAAAAATAAAATAATTCCTTGAAATACAATATTAGTAAGAAAGTGATTTTATGTCTATATTTCATGGTATTTTCTGGGCCTGGAGGTTTAGTATAGCAAGAAGAAAGCATGTGTTGCACATAACTGACATAGGTTTGATCCCTACCAAGAAAAATTTCTGAAAACAATGCCAGGAGTAAGCCAGGAGGATTGCCTAGCAAAATGCTTATCCTACAAAAAATATATTCATTAAAACTAAAATGATAATTTCCAGAGTGTGCAAACAGGTAAGGCATTCACCAAGCACATGGCCAATCCAGGTTCAAACCCTGGGGTCCTATATTGTCCTCTAGACCTTGCCTGAATTGATTTAGGGGCACAGAGTTAGGAGTATTCCCTAAAAGCCACTGGTTATGGCCAAAAAAACCCTCAAAAATTAAAAGCCACCTCAAATTATATTTAGTATCAGAAGCAAATAGTACAGTAGGTTGTGTGTGCTTATCTTTCAAGCGAATAATCAGAGTTCTATCTCTTGTAGTCTACAAATTGCCCAAGACCATCAAGAGTAATTTTTAGGTGCAGAGCCAGAAGTAAACACTGAATATTTGGTTATGAGAACTGGAAAAATATAATATTTAATACTTTTTTATTTTGACTGCATATACTTGAAAGCTAAATATAGTCTAAATGTGGAAAGGTACATGTTAAAATGTAAATTAAGGAACAAATGTAAAATTTTGAGAGTTAATATATGATCATAGAATGCAAAGTTTACATTTCTACTATACATGCTTTATTACTAATTGACTTTTCTTAAATGACAACCTTGTAATTGCTAGTCATTGAAGCACACAGTTTCAAAGGTTGTGAAACCCTATAGAATGCTGAGTAAGAAAACTTTCTCATACAATACAGCTCTTTCTGAAGTCAGCATAAAATCAAGCTTTGTACTTTATTAACTTATGTAGTTTAAAGGTTATTCTAATACAGAAAGTGTATTCTTCTTTATAAAAGAATTCTGAAGAGAAAAATTGTCAAGCCCTGATTCATTAGAAATAATGAGGCATTGAAAAGTTTATGCTGCTCTCATCTAAGCACTACCCAAGTTTAAAATTAATACTATTTATTAATGCAGGACGTTAAAAACATTTTTGCAAGTGTTGTTCATCTGCTCATAGGATAAAGTGGATTGTGAACATGTCTTAGAAAAATAGGCACTTATTTTAAAGTAATTTATTACATTGTAATATCTCCTTTGAGAAAATGCAAAGTTTCAGCTCATTATATGTATATATTTTATTTACAATGAAGAAGAAGAAATACATATGAATTTGCATTGAAAAAGAGAAATTCAAAAATGTTCTGAATTATAAAGCAAAGTCATCATTGGTATAATTTACTAACTGAACCATCACTAAAGACCTTGCAATTCATCCTATATATAACAATTTTCTTTTTCATCTTTAACAAATTTTATTATTTAATAGAAATAATACATTTAGAAATACATTTAGAAACCTAAATTGGATCTTAATTTCCCAAGAAATATTTTTCAGAATCCAAGAAATAATAGAGGGTTTAGGCAGTTGTCTTGTATGTAGCCAACTCTAGTTCAGTTCCTGACGTAGCTTATGGATCATGAATTTAGAAAAATATAGGAAGCTCTTAATGTTATTAAGTGGCCCCTAAAACACAAAACAATAATAGATATACACATAAATGCTATGGGATAAGAGAACCTATGTAAATTGCAAAAATGGATTAGAGTTTATGGTCAAAACATAGGCACCAATAATATGTTTAGTATGTGAAGTTAGTTTTTAAAAAAATATATTATTAAAGCAAATACATCACATAGTTAGAAAATTGACCTAAATACATTTGTTTTCAGATAAGTTATGTTACAGCAAAGCTTTTAAAAAGAAAAAGAAAAAAAAAAGAAAAAAGAAAATTTAAAAAAAATGTAAGAAGAGAGGCAGTGAATTTATGAAATTTATTTTATCTCCATTAAGTTATTGTCATACTGAGCTCTTGTTGCTCATTGGCCATTTCATTATTTCATTTATTTCTGAATATTAAGTGACCTCAGCTACACTTTGACATTTTAATTGGTATGTTCCACTTGGGATAATAGCATCAAACAAATGAAGTTATCAAAATGCATCATCTAGGAATTCAAGCACTATTACTGAAACTGGCTTTTGTACTGCATGTTTTTGGCAACCAGATATTCAAGAAGTAGAAGAAGATTTGGGGAGCAAAAGGATATCCACGATAATTTCAAAATAGTCTTGGTGACATCAGCAAAATACAGGCATGCCTGGAGTTCGGTCAGATTGGTGTCTATGAAGAAATAGACAAAGAATTGATGAAGCTTGGCCATATGGCAAAACAGCAAATATGGTGATGGATGCAGCAAATTTAAATTTAGTAGGGTGGGAATATGTCCCTCCCTCTTGACCAAAGATTAACAGCTTTCATCTTCGTGACTAGTGTACCATGATTTTTTTTTTTATGGCTTGGTTTATGTCTCTTTCAAGAACAGTGAGTCTATGGAGCTGACCAAGGTTCAGGCATGGCAACTGCATTTGTGGGCATGGTTATATGTTTTTTAGAAGGTTAATTTTATTTTTTTTCGAGGGTGGTACACCTGGCTACCAACTGGGATTACTCCTGGTTCTGTATCAGAAATCACTCCTGGAAGGTTTTGGGTACCATAGGGATTGCCTGGATAGAATCATATTTACCTTATGCAAGGCAAACACCTTATGGAAGGCTAATTTTTTCCATAATTTTTATTATGACTAATGTGAATTACAAGTCTTTCACATTATATTTAAGGACATAGAGACTAGAAGGCTAATTTTGATAGAATATAATACATAACTCATAGATAGTCTGAGCATTACAACTAATAAGTAATTAGCAAACTGACTAGCAAGTTTAAGATTTAATTTTCATAGAAATTTTCCTATACATGGATGTACATGGAATCTACTATGCTGAGTGAAATAAGTCAGAGAGAGAGAGAAATGTTTAGAATAAAATGAAAGACATTCTTAAAATAATTTCCAGAGACAAAAGAGAGGAGGGGTGGAAGTTACAGCCCACTTCATGAACCTCACCACAAAGAGTATGTTTCATTAGAGAATAACTACATTGCAAACTATCCTAACAATGAGAATGTATGAGGGAAATAGAAAGCCTGTCTAGAGTACAGGGAGGAGGGATTTGGGAAATTGGTGGTGGGAATATTGCTCTGGTGATGGGGGATGTCCTCTTATATGACTGAAACCCAACTACAATCGTGTTTATAACCAAGGTGTTTAAATAAAATATTATTGAAAGGAAAAAGAAATTATTCATGTCTTATATTGTTATATTTCCTTTTATTAAGAAATTGAACTACCAACAGATTTTGCTTACACTATTAGAATCTATGCAGAATATATTACCAAAATTGCATTGCATAAAAGTATAGTATATTTTCCTTTAGATGATAATTGCCAATTATTACTTAAAACTAATGAGAAAAAATTATTTTTTCAGGGGTTGGAGAGATAGCACAGCAGCAGATGCTTGCCTTGCATTTGGTCAACCCGGTACAGATCCGGTTTCAATTCCCAGCATCCTATATGGTTCCCCGAAGCTGCCAGGAGCCATTTCTGAACACAAAGTCAGGAGTAACCCATGATGCTAGATATGTCTCTAAAATAAACAAACATATTATTTCAACATACCTTTATTGGCTTCTCAGATCAAGTGTTGATTTTATTAATATAAATGATAAACTTAAAAATATTCACAATTATATGTAAGACTTTTGTAGCAACATCATACTTCTGAAAATATTCAAAGGCACATATTTGAAACATACACTCTTAAAAACAAATAAAACAAAAGAAATCTAAGGTATACTCTATTACTTGTCTTCTGAGGTAGCAGTAGCTCATCAAGATCCTATGATTGTTAAAGGTTACTTACTGACTTATTTTAATGTGTGTGGAAAATGTATGTATTTGTATATAAATTAAATGAGAATACATATGCTTTCTTTTGTATTGTTGCAGGTAGTAAAGGGTAAGTAAATAACAGTATATTACTGGCTCTTTGAAATACAAGACTTTTGACTTCTAGATGTTTCCTAAAATATGCTAAGCATGGTTTAATTGAAGCTAGGAGTGAGTAGCTTAAAGAGGTCAACTACAGAAACTGCCTAAGAGAATTAAGACTGGTGAATAAAGATAGAAACACCCATGAGTGGTCCTCAAACTACGGCCCACAGTCACTTATTATATTTGTTCCCATTTTGTATCTTCACATCAAAATAAGATGTATGCAGTGTGCATAGGAATTTGTTCGTAAATTTTGTTTTTACTATAGTCTGACCCTCCAATGGTCTGAGGGATAGTTAACTGGGACCCTGTTTACAAAGTTTGAGGACCCTTGATAGATGCTTGTATGCCATCTTTTCCACTAGGATCTGACAAATTATATCTGTGCTCCATCTTATCTTCACAGAGAAGAAACTCCTGCCAACAAATTTCTTGAGGAGCTGTGATATCAGGCTGAAGTGAAGAGTTCACAACAAGCAGATTTTTGTTATTGCATCTTCCAAGCTACCAAAGTCCATCAAAGACAATCACAGAAAAAAAAAAACAAAAACTTGAGAATAGACAGGCAGAGAGCAGTACGATCAACTCATTGAGGGGTTATGAGGGAAAACAAAAAGCATGGAATAAATAAATAAGGAATCCTGGTTTCTTTAGATGAGAGTTTCATATAAATTCAGGGTTGAGAAGTAGATAACCTTTACCATAAATTGTGTGTGGCCACTAAGTTGAATAGAAAGATAAAGCACTATTCTAAGTTTATTTGTGAATGATCTCCCTGATGAGAGGTTGTCCCCCTGCAAATCCTCATTGCCTCTATAAGATTAATTGTATAGACCTTTCCATAAGCTCTTCCATTTCAGGTATATCTGCATCAATCAAATCTTTTCCTAGTGTGTTGTCAACAGGAAAAACTTTAAATTATTTGTGAACTTTTTTTCTTTTCCATATATTTACCATAACTTTGTTTTTGCCCTGATATTCACTAACATTTTTTGGGTTGGCACTTGTGCATTTGAAGATTTTCAGCATCCAAGATTTTCAAAGCTGTGGGCCTCTTTGATGTAAGGACCTCATGACTTCTTTAAACAATCTAATTGCTGAGACCTAAACTATTAGTTTGCCTGTGACAGCATAAAACCAACCTAGTTGTCATACATTATATCCCATGTAAAATCTACTTAGACTGCATTTATTTCAGATTTACTTTAAAGAATTTTAAATTATTAATGGGATGATGTAGCAAAAGATACTGAAGAGAGAATATATTTAATTTAGTCACAGATGTACTTGACTCTAAACTCCTATGAGCTCCTTAAACACTGTTTAATCTAGTTCAAATTAATCAACATTATCTTTCTTCTTTTATCTATTTAAATGGAGATTATAAAGTTAACTTAAGATAAATTTTCTAAATCTTAACTTAGATCATATATAAAAGTGGCTGATTAAAGACTACAAATTAAGGATTCCAAATAAAGTATGGATTTCAATTATATGTACTATGTTTCAGTTATGAGAAAGGTTCAAGCAAAAAATTTCATGAAGAAAGCATTAAGGTTATTTAGGATGCAGACATGTATTAGTAAACAAGAACAGAAAAACTTGAATTAATTATCGTGTTATTCTTTTGTAAGAAGTTATCCTAAACCAATCGGCATAATATAAATTAGAAAGACATCTTATGGCTATTATACAGGTGAGTAAAGTCAAGATGTAGTAGGTATAATTTAAGAATCAGAAATGAAGCTCTTTTAAAAAAATAAACTCTAACTTCTCTCTGTGTTTTGGAAATTGGGCGTATATCCCTCATAGTCTATTATGGCAAGAAAATGGAAGCAAAAATTGAGACTAATATGACTTTCCTAAATCAAATACTGGTGTAATTAATTCTACCATTATATGTTTTTGAGGAAGGAGTTTATGACTATTGCATATCAGGAAAATGAATAACACAATTAAAGAAGTAACTCTAAATTGAGAGTGAATCAGGAACTGGGGCGATGGCATAGTGTTTAGGGTGTTTGCCTTGCTCATAGCAGCCCTGGGTTTGATCCCATTTAGTCCCCTGAGCCTTTTAGGAATAATTTCTTTTTTTTTTTTGTTTTGTTTGTTTGTTTGTTTGTTTGTTTTTGGGCCACATCCGGCAGTGCTCAGGGGATACTCCTGGCTGTCTGCTCAGAAATGGCTCCTGGCAGGCACAGGGGACCATATGAGACAACGGGATTCGAACCAACCACCTTTGGTCCTGGATCGGCTGCTTGCAAGGCAAATGCCGCTGTGCTATCTCTCGGGGTCCAGGAATAATTTCTTAGCTCAGAACCATGAGTAACCCATGAGAGTCACTGGGCTCTCAAAAAAAAAATAATAATAGAGAGTACTTCTTGGGTTTTCAAGTTCTGTACTTTCTCTTCTGATTAAGAGGTATGGAAAATAAATAAAAATATTATATATCTCTATTTTCTATTATTTCAACCAGTGACCATAGTTTTGTGGAAGAAGACATGTTTTAGGAAAAAATATGTATATCCCTAGAATGCCTTACTAGAGTTCTGAATTAGGTAAATTCATGATGAGCCTAACTCTTGAAAACTAGCATTACATATAAATAATTTTCTCATTTTATCTAATTTATTTCAAAAAAAAATAACCTGTGAAAAAGTCTTCATTAAATAGTTTTCATTCAAAAATAGTTGAATTTCTCTCATTCATCAGTCAAAAACTTATTTCTAAAATATTACAAATTTAAAGCAAAGTCAAAATGTGTATTTTGATCATAACTAATTTTTTAACTATATAAATTAAAAAAATATAAAACAATGTTAGGTCAGTCATTTAAATCCAACTCACTGTCTTCTAAAATATTACTTTTTTCCCTCAATCTATTTTACTATGAGAATTGAGCTTGTAAATGTCCTCTAGGTAGATTCCTAATCGCTTGTCATCTTGTTCTACAATTAAACCACTTTCAGCTAGAATGAAACATATCTGCAAGCAATAAATAGCATCAGGGGATATTAATACTTAATATAATTTTAGCTAAATATAAGGTTTTAGTGAAGTCTTTTTAAAAAATTTGCTACTGACTCTGAATTATTTATGCTAATTTCTTTCATTTTGGCATCTGATGATAAAACTTTGCTAAAGTAGGTTCTTACTTCTAATTGTAAGCTTGCAAGGCAGAATTGCATATGGAAATGGTTGTATAACTCTCTTAATCTAGATTCTTGTCCAAGTGAATTATTTTACTGTAGAATTAAAATTCTAGGTTTTTCAGGTACTTTTGTTGTATTAAAGAAAGACGAAGTTAAATATAGCCAAACCATGAAGTCAACTACACTGAAATGATAAGACACAAAATTTAACAACCAATCAAAATGATGCCTGTCAAAAGGCAGGATAGACCTGGTAGGGTCAGGGAGGGAATCTATGAACATTGTTGAAAGAAAGTCGATATATCTAACAGATCAAACTATTTTAAAAACTAAAAATTTAAAAATGTCTAGACTTCTCAATTGTATGTGTACATACAATTTTACATCATATGAATATATATTTTTATAGAATGCATAAATTACACATAAGCATAGGTATAGAAATTCAATTACAAAGCTGATTTACTCCAAAACCAGCAGGATATGGCTGGCAGAAAACTAACCTGCAGCTAAAAGAGCTACAAAAGATGAATAAAATATTTTTGAAAAAAATCACTGAAGACATTTATAAAACAACAAAGGCTTTTCAGTACTTGAGGGTTAAAATCCTAGAGGGAGTAGTCTGCCATTGATGAACGCAATCCCCCCCGCTGCTTTTTCTTTGGGCGTCTTTAGCCAATCCTAGGTGCAAGACATAAGGCCAACAGGGAACTGAAACCTTGTATTTTCAACACTTCCTGGACTAGGAAAACAATCACTACAATTTATGACTTCCAAACAAGCAACGATACAGGGCAATATCCAAGGATAAAAGAAAACCACAGAGAAATGACCTTACAAACATTCTGAGTACAATACTGCTGTAAGACATTTTTCAACTTTTACACTATTCAAGCACAGATGATGACTAAAAGAAGGCAAACATAAAAGAGCAGCTAATAAACTAAAAAAAAAAGAGAGAGAGAGAAAACGAAAGAGAGATTCAATAATCTTTCAACGTTTTGCAGTAATAATGCAATTTTCAGTCCTTTATAAATACTCCAGACTTCCTGGTAGAGAATTTTAAATTGTAGGATAAGCACTCATCAGACTTGATTCACTGTCAATTCAGTTCAAACATTTTACTATTTTTTCATAAGATAATTATTACAAACAGATTTTTATGAAAAAAGAAGTAACTCCAGATAGTTCATAATTTTCACATATAGGTATAATAAAAATTATGATGGGTGCCTTAATATAGAATCCAATGAGAGATAATACACATGAGAAGTCATGTACCTTACAAGGTTAAGTAGTATCCTTAAGTGTTAACGGCCTTATAAGGTTCATTGAATATGGTTTCTCGAGCACCACCTGAGATAACCCCAGAGCACAGACTGGAGAATAAACTCAGAACTGATGGATATGGTCCAACACCCCACAACTCATAAAAAAAAAGAAAATAATAAAATGAACAACAATGAAAAGGAATCAATAAGCAAATAATCGGTGTCTGAAACCAATGTCCACAACTAACTGACTATTGGGAACAATTTGAAAAATATAATCATGTATTTTATAAAAATAGTAGGAAAAGGTAAAATGTTGAATTAAATTATGTTATTGAACTTTAAAATAAAGAACTGTTTGAACTGGAAAAGCAAATAGAAGAGATTTTTTTTTGATTGTGTGCCTGTCATACTGGAAATGTTTGGGAATAATGAAGGGTCATGCGATATAAAAGAATCAAACTCACTACTTTTAAGTAGCTTTTATTTTACATCAATTTTATTTTACTTTATTTTATTTTATTTATGTATTTATATATTCATGGGTTTTTAGGTCACACCCATTAGCACTCACAGGTTACTCCTAACTCAACTCTCAGAAATCACTCCTGGCAGTAATGGGTGACATATGGAATGTTGAGAATTTAACCCAAATTTTCTATGTGCAAGACAAGCCTTACACACTGTGCTATTGCTACGACCCAACTCTTTATATTTAAATAAAGAATTTTCTAAGCCACATGAGCCATACACATTGAAATATAGAAAACAACAATCTCTCTAACATGGTTGAAATTAATTTTGAATAAATTAAAATATTTAAAACACAATAATGCTTAGGGACAGATAATCTATAATGATAATATACGAACAGTCTCTAAAATGAAATAAAATGAATCAATATTCAAAGCCTAAGTTTATAAAAAAAATAACATACAGCACTGTATGTGGTGCCAAGGACTCAGGCAGGGTTGAATAATTAGATTTTTATCCTCTGAACTATCTCTAGAACCTACATAAATTCTGTTTCAAAATGAAATGTAAAGGTCAGAGTAATAGCACAGTGGTTAGGGCATTTGCCTGCACATCAAAATGGGTTTGAGCTCCAATATCCCAGATGGTCTCCCGAGCCTAACTGGAGTGATTTCTAAATGCAGTGTCAAGAGTAACCTCTGAGCACTGCCTGGTGTCCCCCCTAAAATAATTCAGTGCAAACATGGGATAGTATCCAAGTGATTGCCTTAGGATTGGATTCAAGTCATACCAAAACAAGTGTGAATGCCGGATTTGAGCCCTCAGCACTACCTTTCCAATTCTTCAGTCATAGTCCTGGGTGCTTCACTTTCCCTAACATCAACCAACAACCCAGAGAGGAACTTATGTGATGTACACAGGTATTTATTTAGATAAGTATTGCAAATTGAGCCAAGTGGTGGCGCTGAAGATAAGGTGACTGCCTTGCCTGCACTAGCCTAGGACTGACCGCATTTCGATCCCCCGGTTTCCCATATGGTCCCCTAAGCCAGGAGTGACTTCTGAGCGCAGAGCCAGGAGTAACCCCTGAGTGTCGGGTGTGACCCCCCCATCCAAAAAAAAAAAGTATTGCAAATTGAAGAATTCAACTTTTTATAAAACACAGATGTAATCATCCACAAATTCTACCAAAGAGAACTTAAAAGGTATATATTTTATTTAAGTAGAATTAACATAAATACAGCAGAAAACAAAGCTATTCAAGAAAGGACAAAAGTATATTATATAGTTAATATATAGCCTGTGTAAAGCATAAATGCTCAAATCAAAGTTTCAAAAAGAATAATGGGAATTCAGTAACTTAAGAGTTCAAATAAGTCAGTAAGCAACAACCTAAAAAGTGTATTTTATACTAAAGAAAATAAAGTTTAGGTCTATTTTTCCCTCTAAAAAATAAACAAAACTAAAGGGAAAACATCATTAAATACTATTACATGAAAAGCACTATTATATGTTTTCAATATGTGTTCAGATTAAATTAGTAGAACGAAATAGGTACGTATTATAAATATCAGAATTTAAAAATAAAATAAATTTTTATGCCAATATCAAAATTAAAACTGTAAAACAACTTAAAACTAAATATGAATTGGCATTTGAATTAATTGCTAGCTTACTAATTAATTTTAATATTTCTGTGCAAATGAATGTTATTAAAACTGATTATTTAAATTATGAGTAGAAATATATTTACTTAAGGCATTTAATCCATAAATCTTACACAAAAATAAAACATCAAGTTCTGATAAGTCTGTTAAATTCTTTCAATGATTTAAGGAGACAGTAATATTCTGGATTATAGAAATCATATTTGTGTCTGATAGAACATTGATATCAAATTATATCAAGGATAATAAACTCATCTACAAGCTATTAAAGGCTAATGTCTCATGATCTGAGGTGCAAAATGACTAAACAAAATGGTAATGAACTCTTCTATGAAAGAACATTAAGAACATTGAAGTTCATAATATGTTAATGAAAGTATTTCCTGATCATAAAAGTGGAGTTTATTCTTGTAATGAAAACACAGTTTATCATCTGAGAATCAAAAAATAGATTAATAATATTAGAATTATATAAAGAAAAGTCACATAAATATATTTTATAAACACTAGCTGTTTAAAAATGTGAATAAATATTTCCATATGTCTGTTGTATGTCCTTTGATCTTTTCTGTGTCTTTATGGAAATATCCACTTACTGTTTTTTGCTCTTTTGGTGTGTGTGCATAGAAACATATCCACTTGAGCTCAAGGACTTTGACTCTATGTTCAGGGGCTTCAAACTCAGGTCAGCTGTACATATGGCAAGCATCCTGCTCACTGTAATATATCTCTTCAGTATTTGATTGCATTGTTTTTGTTATTGTTATTGTTGAGCTATGAGAGGGCCTTATATTCTTTGAAGATTAGCCCTTTGTCTTTTGTATTCTGTAGCAAATGTTTAAGTAGAGTGTAATATTTTCTTCCTAGCCATTATTTTATTTTTATTTAATTTAATTTTATTTTGTTTTATTTCATTTTAGTTTATATTATTTTATTTTATTATTTTATTTTATTTTATTTTATTTGGATTTTGGGTCACACCCGGCAGCGCTCAGGGGTTACTACTTGCTCTATGCTCAGAAATCGCTCCTGAGAGACTCCGGGGACCATATGGGATGCCAGGAATTGCAAAAATCATCTTTCTGCATGCAAGGCAAATGCTGTACCTCCATGCTATCTCTCCGGCCCTGAGCCCTCACTTCTTTTATTTTTTGTGTGTGTGTGTGGTTTTGGGGTCACACCCGGCATTGCTCAGGGGTGACTCCTGGCTCCATGCTCAGAAATTGCTCCTGGCAGGCACGGGGGGACCATATGGGGCACCAGGATTCGAACGGATGACCTTTTGCATGAAAGGCAAACGTCTTACCTCCATGCTATCTCCTGGGCCCCCGAGCCCTCACTTCTTTTGCATTATTATTTTTTTTAGGTTGATCTAGTTTCGGTTTATTTCTGCTTTTGTTTTCTTAGCCAAAGAGACTGTATCTTTCAATAGTTCTTAGAGGTCAGTATCTTAAAGAGTCCTGCTGTCTTTTTATCCTCAGTGTATAAACACAATTTTGATAACCAGGTATTTAATCTACTTTGGATTGACTTTTGTTTAATGATATAGGATAGAATTCTGAGGTGTTTTATTTTTAACATGCCACTAACCAATTCACCCAGCACCATTTATGAAATACATCTAAAAACTATATTCAAAATTAGCAACCCATATGTCTAGTTACATAGTTCACCTTGCTGTCTTGAAATAAAACAAGAACTGACCCATCAATCTTCATTTGTCCTTAGGTGACTCTAAATAAACAGTTTAGCACAAGGCACTATATAACATTCAAAACAAAAACACATTGTTCACTTTGAAACTATAATAAAGAACTTCATTCAATTTTACTTTTGTTTCTACATGTTAAAAACACATTTTGGTAATTTTTTTATTTTTCTTTTGTACCTCAGTTTTAACAGTGGTCCAGAAAAACTACAATCATAAAGAGTACAATTCATCAGCACAATATGCTCTTGTTCTACATGAATTGCTGAAAATTTCAATATTTTATTCTTTCTTAGAGTATTCTATAGTGTATGTATACTGCAAATTTTGATTCCATACATCCATAGCTGGGTTATCCTAATGTTTTCATATATAGACTACTTTGGTAAGAGTAGTGGCTGGGTGAAGCGTGAAAGGAACAGATACATCCCCCCACCCCCCCATCCTTTTTGTAGTTTCAGAAAGCTTAGCAGCAGAAACCATTCCTCACAGAAGCTTTCCCCATATATCCATTTGGCTGGCTCCATAGACTCACCCTATTCTCGAAAGAAATATAAACCGAGTTGTTAAAATTCACTGGTACATTGACCTTGCAGCTAAAAAAAGGCAAGCTTTGGAAGAATGACACACCAAGTCCCTGTTCTGCCAAAGCCTTGCCAGCTACACCCACCCTGGAATATCTACTCTGCCCCAATGTCCCAAATTTACCACTTAACCACTGACCTCTCAGATATGTCAAATCAACCAAAATTCCAGTTAAGCTTAAATTTGGGCTGATATCATTAGAACTCAATTGAAGTGAGTGCAGTTACTCCCCCCTTGATTCTTGTATTTTCAGAAAGTCTGGCAGATACCCCACGAAAGCATTCCCCACAAAAGCTGCAATAATAAACACAGAGCTTGTCATTCCTGTACTATGCCACCACATATGCGGCCATACAACAACTTCAAATTCCTCAATATTGTTATTAGTATTAGCACATCAATTTAGACCTCAATATGGATTCAAAGTCATCCAATGTTCATATACAAAACAAAAACAAGGTCAACTTGCAACGAATTGCTTAATCAATCACTAACAATGACTTAATGGCTTCATTGTGAGATACAATGATTTAGAAAGGATATTTTTGCTGCACCCTTTAAAGCAAATTTCATCACCACTTGCCCATAATGAAATAATATAAAATATATCATTTTATGTCTGCCAAGGATACAAGCTATGATGGATGGAATTTGGGCACAATGATGGAGTGAAATTTAAAATGGACTTGGGTTGGAATATGAACTGGCAGAAACAAATGTATTATGAACAACTAATTTAAACAACGGTCTTCAAATAAACTAATGTATAATAAAAAAGTAAGATGATTGGTTCATCCCAAAACCATTTTGACAATAATTAGAAGTTGGCTAATAGCAAAGCCAACAACCATATAACCTGTTTCGTAATTAGAAGCGAAAATTATTAAAACAATAATTAATTCGGAAGATATAAGCCTTTATTTATATAAATTCAAAACACTGCCTTTTTAAAAAAAAGTGCAGTAAACAGTTTTGTATATCACCATTATTTTCTTTGTTATATGAAAATTACTTTAAATAGTAAATATTTAATAGATTAAATATTTTATTTAATAAATTTTATTTTTAATAAAGTTTTATAGCACAAGTCACTTGCTTAATTGGGAAATACACAAATCAAAACAATTTTATTAAAAATTATTTATTTGATTCTTGTATTTCTTTGAGATTTTACAACAGAAGTTGAAATTTACAAATATATTTGGTAGTATTTACCAGTGGATAAATTTGTTTTGTAAGATACACTTAAACTTTAATACTCAGGTCATTCTGATAGACATCATGACATGACATTCAGCTTTGCTAAGCAAAAAATAAATTTAGTTGACAAAAAATTGCTGCCTTACTTCAATGTCAGCATAATTTACACTAGAGAAAGAGAAGCAAATTAATTGTTTTTACCCTATGGCATAGTTGCATTATAGTCAGCATTTTCTAATTGTACTTCTTTTCTTAACATCATAATGCTGCACTTTTAGTTAATGGTCACTCTGAAGAATACTTCCTGAGGACACTGTCTACTTTTAATGAATTCTCAGACACAATTAATGATAACAGAAAAAATATCAGCATCGCTGGCCAGCGTTCTTTCTATATTACTAATCAAGGGGGAAAATATTATAAACAAGTAACTTCATATAAATGTACATAAGTATAGAAGTATGTGAATGTATTTGATACAAAAATTTACATCAACCCTTTTTAAAATACTGACAATATCAATGTGAAACTTATATTGTTATTGATTTCAATTACTATGTGTACAATATATAATTGTGGAGCATTTATGTTATATGTAACAGTAAAATTATTAATGTAGTCAATTATACAAGTAATATTTGAAATATTGTATACTTACTATTTTAAATTTGATCATCTATTTGAATAGTGATAAAGATTTTGGATGCTTAAAATATGTGTTTATACTTAGGTCAGAGTGATTACACAGTGTGCAGAGCATTTGCCTTGCACACAGCCGATCCAAGTTAGATTCCCGGCATCCTATAAGGTCATCCTAGCCTTCCAGGAATAATTTCTGAGCACAGAGCCAGGAGTAATACCTGAGAACCGCTGCTAGGTATGCCAACCTCCCACCAAAAAATTAAACAAACAAAAAGCCTCAAAACTATAGTAAAATAAGTTTACAAATTATATCATGGCATATTTATGAGTGTGGTGAAATATTTCAACATGAAAGAAAATGTTATATGATAGCTTTCAAATCTCTATCCCCTGGTGGAAAATTGGACCTGGGAAAGGATATCATAGTTTTCCTTATATTGGTAAGTAAAATTTATCTGCTTTATAAAAGTAAATCAAATAAACCACATTGATAATTCTATATTGCAGATACAAAAACCAAAATTATGATATTACCTTATATATTTACATTTGGGACAGAGCATATAAAATTATGAAATTTGACTACAAAAATTAGTATTTTAAAATTCACAAAAAGTTTTAAACTTATTTATCTATAAATATTTGTGGGGTTAGGGAGCTTTACCACAACCATTATGTTCAGAAGTTATACCTAGATCTATGATCAAGTGTCACTCAGGAGTCTCTATGAAGTGCTAAGAATTGAAGTAAAATTAATCTCTCTGTTAACCTCTCTGTTGTCACTTCAGTCTCCAATATTTTAAGAATATTGGGAACATAGTGTTGTTTTGTTTTTATTCTATTGTTTTTTTTTCTGGGGAGGTAACCACACCCATCATAACTCAGGGGTTAACTCCTGGCTCTGTCTCAGAAATCGCTCCTGGCAGGCTTAGGGAACCATACAGGATTTCAGAAATGTAACCCAGGTCCATTCTGGATAGGCCGTGTACAAGGCAAACTGTCTACCACTGTGCTATCTCTTCGACCCTTTGATCACAGTTTTTTTTTTAACATTTCCAATTATCCTGACTTTTATTAAAACTAAAATCATGAATTGATTTCATACAAGAATTTTAAAAATTATGAGTATTGAACATGTTACATAGAGTGGGTATGGTCATTGCCTTGCTTGCAACTGACCTCTATTCAGTTTCTGGAACCCCATAACTGAGCACACTGCCAGGTTTTAGACCTGAGCACCACTAGGTGTGGCCAATGAACATACAAAAATGCAATAAATCAAGAAATTAAATAAAATTGGTGGGGGGGGGCGGGTGGTGGCGCGGGAGGTAAGGTGCCTGCCTTACCGCGCTAGCCTTGGACGGACCTTGGTTTGATCCCCCGTGCCCCATATGGTCCCCCAGGCCAGGGGCGACTTCTGAGCGCATAGCCAGGAGTAACCCCTGAGCGTCACTGGGTGTGGCCCAAAAACAAACAAACAAACAAAAAATTGGTGAGGGGGTGAAGAGTAAATGTAAGTGATAAGTAGTAGTAGCAACTTTTATGTTTTGGTATAAGATATCATCTACTTCCCTGGAATATCATCAGTAATAATTCCTGAATTTTATCCATCAGCAAGCTCTGATCACTTTGGGGTGGAGTTCCAGAGCCATCAAAAAATAAAAATAATGAATTCATGTAATCCATTTCTAGTAAGCACAGTTTTGGATAGTTTTATCTTGCTACATTATGCAACAAATTAGGCTGAGAGTTATAATCTTTCATTAAATGCATTTTAGAGGATTTGAGATCAGATTTCTTGGAGACTTGGTTGAATATTGCAGCATAATTGGTTGGGCATTGCCACCGATATAACATACAATTTGTTCATCAGTTTTATTTTTTGGTAGTCTGTTTTAATTTTGTTTGATTTGGTTTTGGAGTCATAGCTAATGATGCACAGAGGGTCAGTCATAGATTTGCACTCAGAAATTACTCCTGGCATAAGTTAGGGTATCCTAGAGAATGTTGGGTTCAATTGAACATAATTTGCCATTTTTCTTTCTTTTTTGTTTTTTCTTTTTTTTTGGGGGGGGTGGGGTCACACCCAGCAGAGCTCAGGGCAGGAACAGGGGACCATGTGGTATTCCGGGATTCGAACCACTGACCTTCTGCATGCAAGGCCAACACCTTACTTCCATGCTATTTCTACGGCCCCATAACTTGGTATTTTTCAAAGCAAGTATCCCAATTATATTTTAAAATATATATGCCATATATATGTTAAACACAATGACATTTATTTAAGGAAAAGTTTAATATATCACTATTTAGACAATAAAATAATAAGGAACTTGTAAAACTTATATACCATTAACAAATATAAAGTTGAATAATACCAGGTTGCTATTTGTCTATTAAAATTGCCTTTTATGATTCTTCGCTAGCCTAGGACGGACCGTGGTTCGATCCCCCGGTTCCCCATATGGTCCCCCAAGCCAGGAGTGATTTCTGAGTGCATAGCCAGGAGTAACCCCTGAGCGTCACTGGGTGTGGCCCAAAAAACCAAAAAAAAAAAGTATATGATTCTTCATAAAATATCCTTTCATAAAATGGAAAAATGTGTATTACATACCCATTAACTATCAGGTTGCCACGTGAATGAAACTGTTCTTAATAAAATTATGAATGGTACATTATCATATCCACTTACTGAATTTCTCTACTTTTAAATGGAATGCAGATAAATAAAAATAGATAAAATGATAAGGCAACCTTGGGACTGGAGCGATGGCAGAGCGGTAGGGAGTTTGTCTTGCACTGTGCTGACCCTGGACAGACCATGTTTCAATCCCCAGCATTCCATATGGTCTCCCAAGCGAGGATTGATTTCTGTGTGCATAGCCAGGAGTAACCCCTGAGCATCATTGGGTGTGGCCCAAAAAATCAAAAAGAAAAAAAAGATAAGCCAACCTTGATAAATCTACATTAAATAACACAAATATTAAAAGGCAGTAAAAAGAATATGGAAATAGTAACAAACAGCAGTTTATGTTATGTATTTTTTAGAAAGACCTGAGGAAAGTGTTTCTCAAATCATGCATTGGGTCCTCAGAGATAGTACAGTAGGTAGATTCTCTTTCCTCGCATGATGCTGCTGACACAGGTTCTACTCCTGAAATCACATTATGGTAATGAATCAGGAGTAAACAATGAGCAAAGCCAGGTATAGCTTATACTACTGACAAAATAGAGGAGGAAGGAAAGTGACATTGATAATTGGAAACTGGGGTTAGTTGCAGCATCTGTTTCAATATGGAAATATGTTCTATTTGTTCTCTATATATTTCCAAAAGATGCAATGAATTCAGTTTTAATTGGTGGTTGGGATTTTTTTTTTCAAACCAAAGATCCTCAAGAGATACTCCTGACTCTTAGCTCAGAAATCACTCCTCATGGTGCTCAAGAAATCATATTTAAATGGTTTTCCATTTCATTTCTGTTTGTATTTTTCAGATGAGTGTTTTGGCTCTATCTAAATCACCAATTCTTTTTTATTCCATATTTTGATTAAAAGATACCATTTATGTAGTGAAGACAGTTTTTTGTAACCCAATGCATTTTCTTAATAGAAACAAATGGAAACCTTCATTTTTAAACAAATGATAGGCTATGTAACTTTATAGTCTTGTTATTAAATAAATTTAACACTTAAAATGTGAAAGTTTTAAATAATGTAATTTTCCATGACTATGTGTCCCAGTTACTTCCATTTAATTTAATGCCTGTAGATAAGTGAAACTGACCTTTCATTTCTTTATTCATTACTCTCCTTGTTTCCAAGTTTCACAAATTATAAAATTTCTTTGAAAAATGTAATAGCTGAAGCACTAAAGAAGGATGTTTTAAATATTATTAAAACAGAGGAAAATGAAAGCAGAGGAAAAGATAATAGATGAGACACAGCAAAATAATTAATAAGACTGGGTTTTCCTAGGAATGTAGGGCTGTTATCAGGAAACAAATAAGCAAAATCTCACATTAAAATCTTATTTTTCACTTTAAAAAACAAAAAGGAAAATTAATGAATCCTAAAGTCATTAGAAAAAATAAGAGTTAACTAAGTAGGATCGAAATTATATATATTTTCACAAAAGAGAAATCAAGCTCAGAGCTTCATCTTCAAATAGTAAACATATTAACAAACATTAGCAAGGCTCATGTAAGAAAAAAGGAGTAAAACCTAATGAACAGAAGCAGAAATGAAAACATAATGTTAGAATATATTAATAACACAGAATAAACAGGTAAGTTTATGACATGTTTGTTGGGAAATTTAACAGGGAGCAGGAATAACAAATAATTTCAATAATACAATCTCCAGAAACTTAATCAAAATGAGATAAAGAATTTTCAAAGGAATATTTGAAAGCAAGAAATATAAATAGAAACCAACTGTTTTATTTTCCTATAAACAAAGGCCATGTTCAATTAACTTTACTGGCAAATTTTAATATATTCAATAATGACATTACCAAATCTTTTTACAAGCTAGTCCAAAAAGATTCAATAGAAGGAAATTCTTTTAAATAGTTTTTATAAGATCAGCATTTGCCAAAGAGAAGATAATAGCTCATCAACACATATATCCACCCCAACACCAACTCTTGCACAAAATCACTATACTTTATGAACATAGCTATAAAAAAATTCAACAATATCTTAGTGAATAAAATTGTGTAATATATAAAATGATATATGATAACCAGTTATATTTATTCCAAAGATGAAAAGATACTTTAATAAATGTATCAATTGATATACTATATGACACATCAACCAAATGAGGATTGAAGAAATGCCTTGCAACCGAGTAAGACCATACACATTCAGAAAATCTATAGCATATAAAATAAAAGAGTTATTTTTATATAATTTATAATGCAAAGATGTCCCTTGATACCACTTTTCTGTAGAATACTATTTATTGGTAGTCCTATCAACAGCATTTAAGAAATATAAATAAATAAGGAAAAGGTATCCTAAATTAAGAAAAAAATTATTTTATTTATTTATATTCATAAATACCATGGTAATATATACAAAAAACCTGAAATGCACCACTAAAATATTCCAGAAATTCAAAGTAATTATAAAAAAAGATAGACTACAATTATAAAAATTGCATCGGGACCAGAGAAATAGCACAGCGGCATTTGTTTTGCAAGCAGCCGATCCAGGACCAAAGGTGGTTGGTTCGAATCCCGGTGTCACATATGCCCCCCCCCCCCCAAAAAAAATCTATATGCATCAATCTTTGTATCTGTGAAGGAAATAATTTGAGATTTGAGAAAAGAAGATAAGAAAGGGAAATAATGGTGGAATAAGAATCAGGAGCTCTGTGCATATTTGACAATGTGGGAAAATGTTATAGCTATGTATTCAAATCACAGAGTGAACAACTTTAAAAGCACCAGATCTAAATTATAAACATTGAACTTAAATGTGTCCATTGGTGGTGAAGGGGTAAGAGTGTGAGAGGTGGAAAGAGTGGGGAACATTGAACTCTGGTGTAGAAAATGGAAATTGGAGCTAAGACTGATGTTGGAAATGTTGAAATATTGTATGTCTAAGACTCTTCCATCAGTGACTGTTAAAAATCAGAGATCAGTACATAATTATATATTAATAATTAAAAATGTTTTTAAAAGATAGGAGCTAAAAACTAATATGGACATAATAGTGATCTCTTTACATTTCCGTCATAGAACTTCAGTGACTATCAAATGTTAATTTATGTGAAAAAATCTCTACGTGGAAAATTATGTCTATTAAAAAATATGAGATTCAATGGGAACACATATTAAGTCATTGAATTAGAAAAATTTATGTTAAATTGTGAAAGTGAGCACCCAATCCAAAGCACTATCCAGATTCAATTAATCACCATCAAAGTACAGAGGACATTGCATAAGAACATAAAAATAACATTTGTTTTTAGTGAAATGGGGTTTGTTTATCCATGCAGACCTCAAATCATCCTAGCTACGAAACCCTAGCTGTCATTGCTACACAGATATGCCTGGTGAGGATCTAAATGTTAACTTCCCATCATTGTTTTTCTTTTACACTCTAAACAGAAGATTTTGGAGCATATGTAATTTAATATTTTTAATATTTTTCTGAGAGTATTAATGCAATCTCCTATTTAGAGGAAACAAGAGAAATAGAATGATGTGAATGAGAAATTCAATAGGCTTTTAAACATTGCTATAAGAAGAAAACCCTAAAACATAAGTGAATATAGTTCCATTTCTCCATTAAAATGAAAACCACTAATTAAGCACATAGCATGTTAGAAAATTTCTAGAAAAAAGGCACTGAACCCTTGAAGAACAATTTAACATGAGTTGAAAAAGTGAAAACTTCAAACAGGAAATTGAATTAGTGTAGAAAAACATTTTTTAAGATAAAGCAAGTACAAGCAATACATTTGTGCTTTGAATGAAATAGGTTGCTTGCACTGAAGGAGAAATAAGCTATTTTTAAGCAAATTCAAAATGAGTTGTGGGTCTGACATGACAGTACAACGTGTAGGAAGCTTGCTATGCAAGCAATGGACCTAGGTTTGATTCTCAGAATACCAGACTACAAAATAGGTGACACAGTTATTTTTTAGATATAAGTCACCAACATTTTAAAAATAATTTAAAATATTCAAATCTCATTGAATTATTTTAAAACTAATTCATAAAGGCCAGAAATAAAGGTAAATGGCCTATAGAACTGGCTTAAATGTGATAGATCCAGATATAATTCCTGCCTTCAAATAGTCCTCCAGTAAAACCAGAGTAATGACCAATCACCAAATTAGGAATAGTATCCGAGTATCAGGTGACATGATTCCTCCCAAAACAGACTTGAATTAAAGATATCGAAGATAATTTACTTATTTGTATATACTTATTTGTATATAATCATAATTAACTAAAAGTTTTAAATGATTTTTATAGATTATGTTCTTAATCTGCTCAGTAAGGTGTTACTGAATTATCAAGGATTAAGAGATTGAGAAAATTATTTAGAAAACTAATTCTGGAGATAGACAATATAGAGAATGAGGGCTGAGGGAAACCATTTTTATCTAGGAAATCCACATTTTCATCTAGGAAATCCACGTTTCATGCCTTCTACCACATGATCTACTGAGCACCACGAGGAATTTCTCTTGAGCATAGAGGTAAATATAATATTCTGGATATGGCCCCTAAGTCACACAAAATAAAGCTTCAATGTTAATATGCTAACATACATGGATTAATAAAATAGTCAAGATTAACTACATGCATTTTTATTTTGGGGAGTTCCTTCAATTCTCAATATTTAAGGGGGGTGTTCTTTTTCATAACTAAAAACCAACTACAAACATGTTTGTAATCATGGTGCTTAAATATAGATATTAAAAATAAACTAAAATAAATAAAGTGAATTTTATTTATTAAAATGACTCCAGAGTATGAAATCTTGAATGAACTATTTCATTTTCTAATACCACTTTCTACATTTAATATAATCGTGCAAATCTGTGTTTCACAATTCACTAGAAAATATGAAGTTCCATCCTTATGGTGCACTCTGAAATGGGTACATTCTCTCCAGGTAGTGTATTGGAAAAAATGTGTTCCACCCAGGCTGATGCTAACTTTATTCCATTCCAAATTGCTTATATGGAACAAGATAAACTGGGATCCATAAAGTGTGGCAGGGCCAGGGACAAAGCTAAAGCATAGCCAGGAGGAACTGAAGAGCCAGGAATAGAATAATAATTATGCATAAGCATTGTAGTTTAGGAATGATTCAGGAGCAATTTGGTGAACAACAGAAGTGACTAAAATATAATCTCTCCTTTAAGCACAGTTCTCTGTGAGGAAAGAGGAAGAGCCATAGTCAAGTCTGAGAGTAGCCACTAATCATGGGAAGATGATGGCAATTTTTTTGTGTTGCCTTTCCCCATCTTTAGAATCATGTCTCTGAAGCTTTTGTTTCAAAGAAAATCTCCAGAGTAATTTTTATCAGGGTTCTGTGGCCAGGGAGTTTGGGAGCAGCATTATGAAAGGATCAGATTTAAGATTTACCAAACAATATTTTTGTTTGTATTAAAAATGAAGTAATACGGGGCCGGAGAGATAGCACGGAGGTGAGACATTTGCCTGGCATGCAGAAGGTCAGTGGTTCGAATCCTGGCATCCCATATGGCTCCCAGGAGCCTGCTAGGAGCGACTTCTGAGTGCAGGGCCAGGAGTAACTCCAGAGCACCACCGAGTGTGACCCAAAAACCAAAACAAAACAAACAAAAAGAGACAATAAACAAAAAAAATGAAGTAATAGGAACTAGAGTCATATCACATCAGATAGGATGTTTGCCTAGATTCAAGCCCTAGCATCTCAGATGTTTTCCAGAGTCTGCAAGAAATAATTTCTGAGGACAGAGAGAGGGGAAAGCACTGATTGCTACTGGGTATGGTCACTGAACTATATTAAAACTGAAAACTAAACAATAAAATAATTTTAAGAATCATATGACAAAATAAGACAAACTATATAGTACAAATGATAATAGATTATTTCACATTATAACCTATTCATTGTCATTTTTAAATAAAAAGAACTGTCAGAAAAAAATGTCAGGTATATATCATAAACTCACCTAAAATCAATTATTCAATGTATGATTTGGAAAATTTAATCCTGATAACATATTTTTGTGACTATTTCTCAAATACACTTATACATGATGGACTCAAGAGCTCTGCAGTGGGCTTGTTTTATAATTTGACACTGAAATATTCTTTTTTGGGGGGTTGGGCTACACCCAGTGATTACTAAGGGGTTACTCCTGGTTATATGCTCAGAAATCATAGCTGGCTTGGGGAGCCATATGGGACCCCGGGAGATCGAACATGGTTTGTCCTAGGTTAGTGCATGCAAGGCAGACACTCTAGCACTTGTGTCACCACTCCAGCCCTGAAATGTTCTTTATAGCATGCATCATTCCAATTTGCTCTACATTACGAACAATCACTTGTGATATATGCAATCTGTTGCTTACTGAAATGAGAAAATACACTATATTCAGACATGGAGGTAACTAAACAATTTTAAATGAAAACAAGTAAAAATTAATGTATCCTCTAAGAAACATTAGAAATTTGATTGTCTTTAAAATAGAAAAATAGTCATTTTGGTCAACTTATGATTATAGAATTCGTGTGTGATTTTAATATTTTTAAAATTATCAAAAACTGAATTATTATGCATGTTAGAAATTTAATTTCAGGTCACAGGTTTCAAAGTGTTGCATTAAGTTTTGCACTGATACTAGTTAAGAGAGAAACAACAGTGCTACTTTAGTGAAGTTATCACAGACCTATCTAAAAATTGCGTCCATGAAGATAATGTCAATTTCCCCAGCATTCCTATTTTTCACTATTTAAACTTTATATCCCAGTTGCCTCTCTGTTCATTGTTGATAATATTGGTTGGAAGTCAAGTAGTACTGAGGAAAAATATTGATAAATATATTATTAGTCATTTGTTTAATCCAAGTGCTCATTGAATGCTGCTTTAAAGAATTTTTTTAATTCTCAAAGGCAGCTTTTAGACTATGGTAAATGTATTTTATAACATGATAATAAAGTGGGAATACAATATTCTACTTGGTTGGTTGTATCAGGATAGAGGTAAAAAATGAATACACAATAAAATTATTATTGTTTTTTTTTGTTTTTTGGGGGGCCACACCCATTTGATGCTCAGAGGTTACTCCTGGCTAAGCACTCAGAAATTGCCCCTGGCTTGGGGGGACCATATGAGACACCGGAGGATCGAACTAAGGTCCTTCCTTGGCTAGTGCTTGCAAGGCAGACACATTACCTCTAGCGCCACCTTGCCAGCTCTAAAATCATTTTAAAAATCAAAGTATAGAACTGATTTACTTACACATTACTTTTTTAAATATGTGCAGTCAGAAGAAAAATTAAAGAGAAAAAAGTGAGCGAATAGTAGTAATATAACAAAAGTCCTATTTTTCATAGCTTTAAAAATTTTTATCTAATTATCTTATTCAACGAGCGTATGTTATGGATTAAAAATAAGATAAGAGATGCTTTGTGCCTTTTGTAGTATGACATTCTCACTTTTCTGAGTTTGATTTCAGCATTTAAAGGAATGGAAATTATTTAGTATATATTCCTTAAATACAAGCCACTTCATCTGTTCTGTTTTTGAAAAATAAACAGACAAACAAATGAGCAGGTAAAAGATGTATTGGTAGGTGGCCCTGACTATACTTTAAGGTCATGGAAATAAATATAAATAAATACTAATGAGTAATCTTGTGTGCAAGAATTGCTTGGCTTTCCAGAAGATGTTAGGATCTAATTAACATGTGCATAACATGCCATCTCCCATCTGGTAACACATAGCTTCTGTTAAGCCATATGTTCATAAAGTTTGGATTACAGTTATTGCTAGTTTCAACATCCACACTGATAAATCAAGCAGGTTCAATAAATCTACATGTTCAAGTACGTTTTCAGTATAAGCGCTTAATAAAATCAAGTTATATAATTAAAAATACTAAATAAGCTACAATATTTCACATAAGATTAGTTGTAGCTTAAATAAGAATGTTTAAAACATGACATAGAACCTGTATAAATTAGATGTGAAGCATGAATAGCATTGATTGAAGTACTTTTAGAATAAAAAAGTGACAGTTTTCACATTTTGCTAGTGTCCTTTTCTGAAAACAGACTCCAAGTAATTTTATTTTCTCAAATTCAAGCAACAAATTAAATGATCAAATATATTTTCATCTTTTTCATTATTATATCTTATTAGGATAAATATTTTAAGAGTATAAACATGTAGTGAATGTTTTCATCATACTCAAAATATCATTATCTTGAGACTATAAACTTAACATAGATATGAAGGTTTAAAGGGTAATAATAAAAGAGCAATATATTCAATATAGTCTATTCAAGTATCTTGTAATAGAAATTATTATTTTACAGGAAAATATTTTTCATTTAAAACCGTTCAACTAGAGAAAAAGATTTCTAAAATATTTTTAAATAACCCCAGATTTGCATTTTAGAGAGATAAGATCATGAAAACTGCATAAAAAACCATTGAAGGTGTACTCCTGGTATCTTAACAAAACTGCAATAAAAATTAAATTTCATACAATATTCTGCATAATACCTCACATAGAAAGTTCACTGGAAATTTCAGCCATGCTGTTTTGGAGAATAGTCCTGTTATGTAGAATAATGTTGGAACTTGAAAGATAAGGAACATCAAATCTAGCAAGAAGAACCTGGAATGAAACAAGTATGTTATAGTGTATAGTATCTTTAGTTTTTAAATAATAATTTCTTTATTTAAGCACATTGCAGGTTATAAAAATATTAGAAGCAGAGATTCATTAATCTAATATACACCACACTTCACCAGTGTAACGTTCTTGCCTTCCCCTGTTACCTCCTCCATTTGGGTTAAGAAAGAAGAATCCAAATTAGAGTCCTAACAGCACAATTCTACACTTAAAAGAAAGTGAGCAATAGACAAGAATTAAACCAAGTGACATAGTCGTGAACCTGACTAACAAGTTCAGTGACCACCTGTAAACCTCTTGGAGTTACTAGATCTGGATTATTTTCTGGATAAAATTTCTAGAATTTTAAGCCAAGTATGAAAGAGCATTATTCTGAGTGACATCTGTCTGCCTCAAGCTAAACAATACATCAGCTTTCTCCCAATTCATATCTGACAGATTGTTGGCATTAAAAGAAATGCCTAGTGTGAAAAGTGTTTTCCGAAACTAAAGAAAGCTGAAAGCTATACACTTAAAGTAGCAGGTTTAAAAATCAACACACACATACAACACATACACAATACACACATATCTGTAGTATTGTCTTATGCAAACATCGATAAGAGAAGGAAATCAAAATTGATTCCCATTTGCAATGTCAAAGAAAAAAGAACCCAGAAATAAAATTAAGAAGCAGATGTTTATTTATTAAAAATTGTAGCACCATAAAAATGAATAGGAAACAGATATATGGAAATATATCCCATGTTCATGAATCATGGATTATTAAAATCACACAGACAAACAAAGCAAAAAAAAAAAATAAAGTTAGTGTCCAATGCAGATCATTGGAAACACAAAATGTGGTATAGACATGCAATGAATTGCTACTGAGCCTAAGGAAATATAAATTACTGTATATAAATATTGCAATTCTCTTTTGCAGACTATATTTTCCACCTCCCCCACAATTCCAAATAAAATAACAATTTGAGATACACTAAAATCATATTTTAGTATTTTTATATTAAATTATTTTATATATTCAAACATTTAAGATTATTACTAAATCCATAAAAATCCATAAAGGTGCTATTGTAGCCCTTTTATGATCTTATACTTTAAAAATATAAATTTTAGCTCCTTAAGTCTATGTCTATTATAATGAAAGAAAATAAAAGCATATCTTTGGTTTACAGGTATATTTTTATAAAGTAATTATGCAGCCCAAATTGCTGAAATATGCAAAATGTTAATTATAATAAAATCATGTGAGAATGAACAGATGTTTTAGAAATTTTGACATATTTTCTCTTCATGGTTATATTACCAGCAAACACAATTTCAGATTTGCAGTCACAATTCATATAACTTTCATGTTGAGAAGATAAACTTTTAAAACATTTTATCAAATTACATGTTTAAATAAAAAATGGCATGATATATTTATCATAATTCAATAATATTTTGCAAACTATTCAATATGAAAATATCTCGTTTTAATATCAGTTTATGTTAAAATATGTGCCATTTGTTGCTGTTGTTGCTTCTTTGGGTCACAACCAGCGACACTCAGGGTTACTCCTGGTTATGAGCTCAGAAATCGCTCCTGGCTTACGGAATGCTGGGGGATTGAACCAAGGTCCGTCCTAAATCTAAGTTAGCCCAGGCAAGGCAGAGGCTTACTGTTACACCACCACTCCGACCTCACCATCTTTTATTTTTAATCTTTGTATCTTTGTCAAAATTTGTTAGATGCCCTGCTCATGTACTTAATCTAAATATAATTTACAGAGAGATAAAAAGTGCAAGGGCAATTTTTTTTTGATTTTTTTTTTGTTTACATTCTGACAGCTTGAAAAGACCCTTACATAATCTTATTTCTAAACTCAGAGCACTCTATTTTGGAGTAATCTCACTTTAGGTACAAGATCTACATTTTTCCTTAAATGTCTCCTATCCTGTCTTGAAGATACACAGTCACACCCTATAACAAACTCTGTTTTACTACTGTTCTTCTGAAATCCATTCCAAGAAAAAGATCTAGGCCCTGGACTTAAGTCTCCACCTAAGGATGACTTATTTTTATCCCAGGAAGAAAAATAAACCCTCATCACAGCCTAAATTTGATGGCCACCAGAAAAACTAGGGGGCCTGTTAATTCTTGATGGGTGGATCAGTTAAGTCTCAGCCCAGCTTGAAGTCTGTGTTGATGAGAGAAGCTGAAATTTAATATCTCAGACTAATTATGCAAAAGCGCATTCAGACTTTACCAGCCAATTCTCTCCCAGCACTAACTTCATTATGTGAATTTGTGGCATCAGTGTCCTAAAGTGAAGTGGAAATCTGGCTAGCTTCTCCAGAGTCTAGTTCTTCTTTTACTGGTCCCTGTGCACCCCACAACTGTTGTGTGAAGAAGGGAATATTTCCCTCCCCCACCATATCCTTTTAGACCAGGAGTCTCAAACTCAATTTACCTGGGGGCCACAGGAGGCAAAGTCGGGTGATTTTTGAGTGCAAAGTCAGTAGTAAACCTTAAACATTGGGGGGTGTGACCCAAACAACTAAAACAAAACAAAATTAAAAAAAGACTCCTCTAGGGCAGGGCCACAAAATGTTGTACAAACGGTCCGCGGGCCACGAGTTTGAGACCCCTGTTTTAGACACTGTTTGCACTATTGCTTATAAAAGATCACTGTGTATATCACTTTATCTCTGTCCAAAATCTAGTCCATGTCTAAAGTGATCAGTTCCAACTATCATTGTCAGAGTGGTTCCTTCTCTATCCTAATTGCACTGCTATAATATTTGTGGCAAGCTTCTTACCATAGGACTGATCTTTGTGACTTTTGCTTTTGTTGTGTTCAAAAGTATGTCTAACATTACATGTGGTTCAACATAAATTCTTCCAACCTGAACATGTGTTGTCAATGAGTAATCTTAGGAATATATAAAATGCACAGTTTAAAGTTGAGAATCATACTAATTTAATTTCAAATATTATACAAAGTATCTTTTGGTATAACATTTCTTCACACCCCTTCATTACAAATTTTCAAAATTGCAGAGTTCTGTGTACTACTTTGTTATTACATGAAGAGAACAAAGTAACTTGACACAGACTCTATGCATAGATACACACCAGAAAAATCAGAACATAACAAGCAAAACAAAACCAGGAAACACCTTACTCATGCTATTATTTCAAAAGAAAGCTATAATTGCTCAGGTGCATGAGAAAGCTAGTTGACTTGCAAATTTTCCTACTGAAAAGATGGGGAAAGTTCATCAGAACAAAATGTTTGAGTCTATACTTCCATGACTTCATAAACTGTAAATTTGTATAATGTACTTAAATGTCATGAAACATAATATCTATTTTGGGTCATGTGTGATGAATCTTGAAACTTAGTTTCTCTTGACAAATGTCCTTGTGATAGTGTTCAAACATTCACAGGAGACTAATATTGTGAACTAACAAAATCTTTACCTATTCTCAATTTTTTTGCTCAAAATTATTTTGAAAGCAGGCTGCTGTTAATAGATGAATGAACAGATAGATCAATAAACAATCCAATCTCCTGTCTCTTCCATTTCCTCAGCTTTTAAGAAGCATGTGGAAAACTTAAACAATTAACTTTCAGCTCACCTTTCTCCCAGTACTGGGTCCTTGATTTTCCCTAAGGCCTTTCTTTGTCTAATGCAGCTAATACCCTGGAATTTGCATTATAATGGCAGAATTTATCTAGTTAGGGAAAGAGCAGTTTAATGAATATAAAAATTCCAATATGAATTAGATATGATGGAATAAAATTGTCATTTGAGAATCTCTGAGAAATAAGTAATGCATCTTGAAATTTCTTGTATTACATAAACTAAATATATAACATATTTTATGTAGGCACACTGTACTACGCCAATTAAATCCAAGTGCATGACTGTTTTCCCGTTGTAATGCTTCAAGTATTATAAATTGATACATGCTAAAAATTAAATAACTATGTATCAGTATTTAAGCAAAAGGATATTTTATTTTCACATAAAAATAAAATAGTTTCATTCCTGGGGAAACTAATATATGTCTTTTAAGATTAAATAATTTACTTATATATAATTTACCCATTATTTCTAAAATATAAGATAGGTTGAAAATACAACTTTAGTTTTGTACACACATATGTACATATTTCACATTCTTAGTAACGATCTTATGAGAATTCAATGTAGGGGCTAGAGTTATGGTATGCAGTGGTAGGGCGTTTGCCTTACACATGACTGACCCATGGTGGACTTAGGTTCCATTTCCTTGGTATTGATAGGAATGAAGAATTTTTGATTTTTATAAGCATGTATAGTTTAAAACTTCCAAGGCTCCTTGCTTCCTGACCTTCAAGATCAGGAAACGTTAGAGAGAGATAGGAACCTGGAGGGCAGTATACACCCAACTTGCTCATGCTGTTATCTCTGCTCAGTAAGATAGCCACCCCCTCACCGCCATCCCTTAAAATAAAATGTAATCTTAAATATTTTCCTGTAGAACAAAAATGTAACTTTTAGTGATGATTTGTTAAGCTTTAGCAATGTCTGTTAGGTTTTAATGATTGTCTGCTAAATATCTCTTTCCTCTAATGGAGTTATATTGTTTTCTTAGTAATAGGTAATGCTGGTAGTAGTCTGTTAAAATTTTCTGATTGTTTCTCTAGTTACTAAATGGACGATGATGCTGTTCCTTTGAAAAGCACCCTATAAAAACTATGCTCAAGCAATGGGTCTGGGTCACAGCTTTGGCTCTGAACCTGACGCGCCAGAAAATAAAACCACCTTTGCGACTTGCATGGCTCCGCTCCTCCTTGAAATGCTCGAGGCACCGCTAGGGAGAAGGTGGGACTGATTCCGGACCCCAACAGTATCCGATATGGTCTCCCAATCCAGGAGCTATTTCTGAGCACATAGACAGGAGTAACCCCCTAAGGATCTCCTGGTGTGCTCCCCCCCCAAAAAAAAAGAATGCAATGTAAGTTATTAAGTCATAGCAAATAATTAGCAGAGAAATTTTATAAAATGTTATGCGTTTTATAATCATGAATAATAGGGTATAATGTTTAAATTTCTTTTTCAAAATATTACTTTCATTTATATGTAAGTAGCCTTCAATTAACTTGATAAAAGTGATCCTAAATAAAATTGTAGTATGATCTATCAAATAATGATTTATTCTGAAAGTAATACAGTTATGATATTTACCAGTATAGAAAGAGCACTAACATGTCAAACTAGTAACTTAAATAATATTATATAACACAAATTACATAGTCACCTCTTTGGATATTTAAATTTTAAATTGTAATTATTAAGAATATAGGAATAAAAACAACAATAATTTGGATATAGTTGAACTTCAAGTAATATCAAACTACTTAATGGGACAAATTATCTAAACTAAACTTAATTTCATTTTTTTAATTTTTGAATGAATAAAAATTCAGATTCAATAACTAGCAATATAAATTTGATTTTTCAATCAAAACAAAATGAAACAAACTTTCATAATTATCATAAACTTTTAATGGAAGGAATACTTTTTAATATCTTTATTTAAACACTATGTTTACAAACATTATGTTTAAGTCATAAAAAGAACACCCCCTCTTCACAATGTAACATTCTCATCACCAATGCCCTCATCTCCCTCCCCCTGCCTGTATTATAGATAGGCTTTCTACTTCTCTCAGACATTGACATCATTATGTTAGTTCTCAGTGCAGCTATTTCTCTAACTGCACTCATCAGTCTGTGGTGAGTTTCATATGGTAAGCCAGTCCTTCCAGCCCTCATCTCTGGGAATTATTTTAATAATGTCTTTTATTTTTCTTAAAATCCATAGATGAGAGAGACTATTCTGTGTGTGTCTCTCTCTGACATATTTCACTCAGCATAATAGATTTCATGTACATCCATGATAGGAAAATTTCATGACTAGATCTCTTCTGACTGCTGCATAATACTCCATTGTATATATGTACCACAGTTTCATTAGCCATTACTGTTCAAGGACATCTCTGTTGTTTACAAATTCCAGCTATTGTAATTAAGACTGCAATGAATATAGATGTGAATATAGTGTTTTTGTATAGCGTTTTTTAGTTTCTAAGGTATATTCCTAGAAGGGGTATAGCTGCATCATATGGGAGTTCAATTTCCAGTTTTTTGAGGAATCTCCATATTCATTTTCCATAAAAAATAGGCTAAATAACATTTCCACCAGCAGTGAATGAGAGTTCCTTTCTCTCCACGTCCCTGCCAGCACTGATTGTTCATGTTCTTTGTGATGCCAATCTGTGGTATGAGATGTTACCTCATCGTCGTTTTGACTTGCATCTCCCTGATAATGTGGAAGAGCTTTTTATGTGCCATTCGGTCATTTGTATCTTTTCTTTGAGAAGTTGTATATTCATTGCTTTTCCCCATTTTTGATGAGGTTAGATGTTTTACTTGTTAAGTTCCATAAGTACCTTGTATATCTTAGATATTAGCTCCTTATCTGATGGGTATTGGGTGAATCGCTTCTTCCATTCTATGGGTGGCTTTTGTATCAAATACATTATTTTCTTTGAGGTGCAGAAGCTTCTCAGCTTTATATAGTCCCATCTGTTTATTTCTGCTTCAACTTTTATGAAGAGTGCTGTTTCCTCTTTGAATATTCCTTTAGACTCCATGTTTGAGTGTTTTACCATTGTTGTTCTATATATCTTATCATTTTGGGTTTGATATCAAGGTTTAGTTCATTTGCGTTTGAACTTTGTACATGGTGATAGATGGAGATCTGAGTTGATTATTTTGCAAGTTGCTGACCACTTGTCCCAACACCACTTGTTAAAGAGGCTTTACTTGCTCCATTTTGCATTCATTGACTCTTCATCAAAGATTATTTGATTATATGTCTGAGGAACATTCTCTGAATAATCTAGTCTAATCCACAGATCTAAGGGTCTCTATTCCAATACAGTGCCACTTTAATAATTATAGCTTTATAATACAGTTTAAAGTTGGGGGAAATAATGTCTCCCATACTCCTTTTCCCAAGGATAGCCCTAGATATTCATGTGTATTTATTTTTCCAGATGAATTTCAGGAATGTTTGATACACTTCTTCAAAGAATGTCCTGGATATCCTTAGAAAGATTGCATTAACTCTGTACAATGTTTTGGGGAGTATTGATTTTTTAATGATGTTAATCTTCCCAATCCATAAGCTGGGTATGTGTGTCCATTTTCATGTGTCCACTTTTATTTCTTGAAGCAAGGCTTTGTATTTTTCTTTGTATAGGTCCTTTACATCTTTAGTCAAGTGTACGCTAAGATATTTGAGTTTGTAGGACACAAATGTGAATGGGGTTGTTTTTTTATGTCTATTTATTCTCTATCATTATTGATGTATAAGAAGGCCATTGATTTTTGCATGTTAATTTTGTAGCCTGCCATTTTGCTATATGAATCTATTGTTTCTAGAAATTTTTGCTAGTCTTTTGTGTTTTCTAAATATAGTATCAGACCACCTGCAAATAGTGAGAGTGTGACTTCGTCCTTTCCTATCTAAATGTCATTGATATCTTTTTATTTCCTAATCACTAATTTACAGGTGTGAAAGTTTTTCTTCTGTGTTCCTTTGTAGTTCACTTTTAATTTCAGTGTCTTGTGATCTGAGAAAGTAGTCAGTATAATTTCTATTCTCCTGTATTTATGGAGATA
>PVKC010001006.1:0-55604 GCA_004027635.1 Crocidura indochinensis
TGCGTGTGCTTCCTGGTCTGACAGAGGGGGGCAGGAGGTCCCAAATCTGCCCAAAGATCCAGCATCCAGGTCCGCATGTTTACCGGGACTGTGGAGGGGGTCCTAAAGCAGCTTTAATACTTTTTTTGTTTTTTTTTTGTTTTGGGGTCACACCCAGCAGTGCTCAGGGGTTACTCCTGGCTCCATGCTCAGAAATTGCTCCTGGCAGGCACAGGGGACCATATGGGGCACCAGGATTCGAACCGATGACCTTTTGCATGAAAGGCAAACGCCTTACCTCCATGCTATCTCCTGGGCCCCAGCTTTAATACTTTTAAAAATTATCTTTTAAATATTAAAAATTTTAAATATATAAATTAAATATATATTTATAAATTACATAATATTTATTGTGATATATGAATTTATATTTATATATAACATATAAAAATACGTATTTATATACTATATAGAAAATAAACTATATATAAATATATATTACATATAAATTAAATATACAAAATATTTAAATATTAAAAATAAAAATTTAATTTATGCAAGTTTCCAAGGGAATTTTATTATCTTAGTCATAGCTTTGCATACCCTATGCAGGCAATAAATTTCAAATAGCAATATTCAATGCGGGACACTTTTTAAAATCTGTACTAAGCTATCAACTGACAAACAAAACACTTCTCACAGAGCTAGGAATGCACCGCAAACTTAATAGGTCGCAAAGAGAACTTACTCTTCTCTTTCCAATTGTTCTCGGTGAGTAGACAATTCATGTATTTGCTCAGGTTTTTCCTAAACTGCTACTTTCTCCCTTCCTCCTTACCAGCTGAGTCAGCTTTCTCCTTTTCATACATCTTTTCTCCTTCCCACCCATCACCTTATCCAAGGTGTCAACATCCTTTTCCTGGATTACTGCAAGACACTCTTAGTCACTCTTTCCACACAGCAGTCTGAATGGGTGGGAAACAACAGGAAATTAAATAATGCCATTTCAAGATGCTCTCTTGACCTCTTGTTATACACTGACCAAGTTGTCAGAAATGAAACTGGTACCTATTATATCTGGGTTATTGTCTTCTTTTCTTGGCTATTATTTTCTAGACATGGGACTTTTCTTTCCTTTGAATATGCCAAGCTTCTCCTGCCTCAAGATTTTTGAGACAATTCCTCTGGTCGATTTGTTTCTAAATGAGCTATTCCAGCTATTTAGAGTTCAGCTTAATGACTGCTACAGAGACAACCTTTTCTATTTTTTATTTTTTTTTTGTTTTTAGGTTTTTATTTTTGTTTGTTTTTTTGTTTTGGGGTCACACCCAGCAGTGCTCACACAGGGATTGTTCCTGGCTCAATGCTCAGAAATCGCTCCTGGCAGGCTTGGGGTTATATGGGATGTTGGAATTCAAATCACCATCCTTCTGTATGCAAGACAAATGCTCTACCTCCATGCTATCTCTCTGGCCTGGTTTTTAGTTTTATTAAGTCAAACATGGTGATGTTCAGAGATTACTCCTGGCTTTGATTTCAGAATTTAATTTCTAGCAGATTTAGGCAACAATATAGGATGACAGAAATGAAACCCAGGTCGACCCTGAGCAAGGCTCTACCCACTGACATATCATTCTGAACCCTACCTACCCTGGACACTTTGTGTTATGTTTTTAACTATTCTCAATAACTGCTATCATTATTTATCATTTTGTAGTAGAGGTTATTGACCTGCTATCCATCCTTTTTCTTTAGATTGAAGTGTCATAATCACTAGTCCATGTTAATATCTGTTTCTGATGGACTTATCACAGGAGATTTTAACACACTTATGTTAAAGAGGCAAATAAAATTTGGTAATTACTTTGGAAGAGTAGTCTAAAAATTAATTCATTATTTGTTGTTTAGGGTCAGACATCTGCCCCCTGCCCTCAACTCAGATTCTTCCTATGGGGGTATCCTAGAAGCCCAATAAGGTGTATTTTGGTTTTTTAGTTCTTGATCAAAATCAACTTCAAGAAATGAAGAGATTTTGAGAAACAGTGACAGAATTGCCAAGGGACTAAGGGCTTCCTATAGGCTTTTTTTAACCTTACAGAAATCAGTTGGTGAGAAGGAAATAAAAGACTTTAGTTCCTGTTCCTTTAACAACTGATCTTCAGAGCAACATTGTGAACCTCAGCTTGGTGTCCTGCTGGTAGATCTTCATAAAGAAACTGTTATGCCACTGAATTAAAGGCTTTCCTTTAAGGCCTTTAGAATGACTTATTTTTTTATTTTAGCCAACACTCTAATAGAAAAGAAAATATTCCTAGAAGTTATCAGAAGAGATTTTCTTTATTCTTTTTTTAACAATAGTTCCAATTTTTTTGTTTTATACTTGAAATGCCATTACATAAATTCATCACAAGTATCACCAACTTTTGCTGAGATTGAATTTTGATTCATTTTTGATTATTTTTGATTATTTTTCTCAAGGGTGTGAGTGCTGTTCTTTTCCTCCCATGATAGAATGCTCTGTGTAGACCAGGGCAGGGGAATAGCCATTTAAGATCTATGAGTGCATGTGCTCTAGCTATGGTATAAAATGGACTATACATAGAAACATCTCATCAGCTGTATTGTGCTGATGATGTGAAAATGGTATTATAACTATCCAAATAACTTTTTTCCAAAGAAAGATTCTCAATTCATGGTGTAGATACTGGTGTAGAGAGTTGTCATAGGGCTAGGAAGTGTTGCCATTTTTATTGAGGATCTAAGACAAATATTAATTGACTGAACTTTACAGAACTCATGAGTCAAACATACTTTGATTGATACCAAGTTATAGTTGTCTTGGAGTGAACTATGTTAGGGTATTATTTACAGAAGTTATTTAATCTTTAATTAATTTTAGATTGGGGGTATACTCAACAGTGCTCAAGGATTACTTTTAACTCCGTGCTCAGGAATCATTCTTGGTGGGTTTGGGGGTCAATCTTGGCTGCTAAGGATCAAACTTGGATCAGTCATGTGTAAGGCAAATTACCTACCCAATATTATTGCTTTGGCCTTATATTGTTTGTTGTTCTTTATTTAATTAATAGCATACTAACTTATGATTTATTTTTATCTTCACTCATTCCAGGAATTAGAACTTGGACTTTTCTTTTTATCTTTATAATCTCTTCTGCCATATTGTCTGTGAATTACACACAGTCATTGGTCTGGGATCTTTCTCAACCTCTCTCTATTTTGGTGGACAAGTGGTTGTACAGAAATCTCCACAGTTCATGTACTGGTGGTTTGATGAAGCATTTAAAGTTTAGTCTCTTTCGATTAGAAATTCCAGAATCTTCATGGGCAAGCTATTCAGTGATGGCAGTGATTATCCTAGCAATTTGCTCTCCATTTCTATAAAATAACACAATTGACTCTGACCCTGTGACCCCCAGACAACCATGTTTCTATAGAGATGAGTTTGTATAGATGGATTTCTACAACAGAGACAATGTCAAGTGACAGAGGAGCCATATAAGCTTTAAGTTGATGTCTAGGATCAACTGGAACAGAACTCTAGATCTCTTCAGCTTATGAAAAGAATTCTTGTGTGTGGTTTTGCTGGCACCCTTGTGCATTGTGATGTGAAGTTCTCCGATTCCAGTGTCACCTCTCGTAAACTGGTGGTAAACTGGTTTCGGGTCAATTGGTGGTTCCTATAGACTGCTCTAGGCTGCAGTTCCATATAGAAACAAATACTGGCTGGAACTTAGTGGAGAATAACTATCCAAATAACTTTTTTCTGTAAAGAAAAGCATTTTCTGTAAAGAAATCATGTTTATACTTTGGGATTTTCCACTAAGTGCAGGATCCTATATTGGTGTGAGTGTTGGTCTGTATGGAGGAGTGACTAGCTCCTTTGATAGATAGTGAGTAAAGATGAACTCCTGGCCTTTGAAAATGGAAGCAGAGTGCTGAATGATGACTGAAAGTCAGAGAAAGTGCTGAGTCCATCATGAGGGGAGACTAGGGAGAATTTATGTAAGAACAAGTTTGTGTCCTCTCACCTACCTTGTGTGTCTTGGTTAAGAGCAAGCAAATATCTGAGCATATGGGATAATACTTGTGCATAGGTTAGGAAACTTGATCTAGATGGTATCTTTACTCAAATTCATGACTAGGTTGGTGGAGGTTGGTGGTGTTTTCCGAAGCATATATTTTTTTCTTATGGCATAAAAAGAACTGGTATTGTAATCATTTTAGTATTAAGTACATTGAGATTGCATCAACAGTGATAGACCTGTTGTGCTTTAACTTTACCATCTCTATAATCTCAACTTCATGGGTCAAAGTATGTCTAAATAGGTTCAAGATTCTCTGTGGAAGCTGCTGTGCCAAGTGCTTTCTACTTTATCTAGTGGATATACTTTCTATCTTCAGTCCATCAGGAGCTTCCTAAATCATTCATTGCTTCAGGGCAAAGAAAGTGACTGTACTTTGAAACAGCTCCCTGTTTCACCCTAACAACCTTAATGGAAGGTGTTTCTCTCCATTCCCTTTTCACCTTTCCCTGTGACATTGGATGCCTGTGTGGATTTCCAAAGCTCTGATTATCTCTTTGGAACACTTGGTTGAGTTCTCTGCTGATCAGCCTGGATAGGTCTTTCTTCCCTCGTTAAAAAGAGGAAAAAGAAAGAAGGGCCAAAGTGTGGCAGACCGGGAACATAGTACTAATATGGGACTAAGGCATCATGGTCTGCTAGAGAATTGACCAGACCTGTCACAGATAAAGTGCCACTAGTTAGAAAAGGAATGTGAGCATATACTTTTATATGGTTTGTGTGTGTGACCTGCATGTGGTATATGTATATTATATGTTTGCTGTGTATAGTCATGTGATCTGTATTTATGTGATGTATGGCATATATGTAAGCTGTGTGTGTTCCTGTGGTCTGTAGTACATAGTTGTATGTGGCTTCTGTGTGTGGTATGTTTGTGGTTACATATAGTCAGTATATGTGTTTATGGTCCTAAGTATATATAGTTGTATGTTATATATGTGTGTATGTGGTAAAGTGTGAGCAGTATATGTGTTTATGATGTTCTCTATATCCATATAGTGCATATATAGCATTGTTTGGTGTGTATATGGTAAATTATGGGTGATTCACATTTATGGTCTCTGCCTATATATGTATTTGTGTATTATGTGTAGTATACATGTGGTGTTTAGTAAAGTATGGACAGATTATATGTTTATGGTGTGTATAGTAGTGTGCTGTGTATGTGGGATATATATGTGATGGATGAGTATGTGGTAAGTGTGGTGCCCAACACAGTTGATGAGGTGACTGGAGAGATGTTGTTTTGCAAGGCTAGAGTCTCCCTTGCATAGAAAGGATCTGAGTCTTCATTAACCAAGGGGTGATGGAGGCAAGAGAAGAGGATAAGAGGGAAGCAAGGAGATAAGGCAGTACTTGGAAGTATCCACTTGAACATCTCATCAGGGCTGTGCCTTGAACCTCATCCTTTGTGCTTTCCCTGGGATTTGTCTTCTGCTTCTTACTCTCAGGGAAGTGGGACTGATGAAGCAGATGCTCTGGGGAAGGAGAGAAAAAGACTGAGACGCTGAAGAATCTGCTCTCCCCCACGCTCTCCTCCCCAACCGCCTGCTCTCACCTCCACCTCCGGTGCTTTTGTATTTTCTCTTTTGATTTATGACAGTGAAGGCGTGAGGCAAGTGGTTTTTGGAGGCGGTGGAGGCATCGGAAATCCTTAAGAATAAGTTGGCCATCTGTCATGGCTTTGAAAAATGGAGATGTGCTCACAGGCTTTCTCACTTTTCATTATCATTCACCAACAAATGCCAGAATGCCTACTGGGTGCAGGTTCTGTACTGGGAGCCACTACCAAGTTTCAGGCTGAGTCACAGTCCCCACTGCATCACATCCAGTCCCCCAGGGCTGACCTGTTGGGTATTTAAAATGATGCCGGCTCAGAGAAGTTGCTCAATTCACAGAGTGTCCTTTTCTGACTTTGAGATGGAGAAAGAATCCAAGTAGCGCTTTCTGAATCTACATTATTTGGGTTTCCCAGTTTTCATTATTTAGTGCTGCCTGACTTTTGTTTCCAATTAAAATTCTACTTTGAGGCCAAAAATGTCATGCTCTGCCATTTTGGGGTTTATAGTATATTGCATTTTAGACTCAACCAGACCTAATTATGAAGTCTAGAAGTTTTGGATATTTCACTCACTCACTGTATATGTAGTAAAGGATGGGGATTATAATCCACAAACCAAGTTCTTATTCTTATGTTGCATATTTAGTCATGTAGGGTAGACACTAGACCCAGAAAATACAGGGAAGAATTTTCTCAATCTGTGAGACCCACGCTCATAGACTGCCCAACTCCTCACCACCCCGCATATCAGGTCAAGTCATCTGGAAGGCTACATGGCACTTATAAATACTGAAAGCTCTTGATTATATTGTGATATTCATCCCTAGAGGATAGGTGTCCTGTATCTGAAGTTGTGGCAGAGGGGATTCTCAGGGAATTTTTTTTTTTTTTGGTTTTTGGGCCACATCCGGTGATGTTCAGGGTTACTACTGGCTATGTGCTCAGAAGTCGCTCCTGGCTTGGGGGACCATATGGGAACCGGGGGATCGAACCGCGGTCCGTCCTAGGCTAGCGCAGCCTAGGCAGGCACCTTACCTCCAGCGCCACCACCCGGCTCCAGAATCTTTTTTTTTTAATGTTTTGTAGCATAGTTTCTTTCTTTTAATATATATAGATATATTAAAATATATATACATATATCTTTATTTAAGCACCATGATTACAAGCATGTTTGTAGTTGGGTTTCAGTCATCAGGGAATCATTTTTTTCCTGCCTTCTATCATCCTCAGACCCACCTTTTTTCTTGAAGATTCCACATCACATTCTTCTGGGGCATAAAGCTCACTGCAGTCTTCCTAGGCAGAAAACTGTCATATTTCAGAGATGTGGAGGTTCCCTTATAATAAAGAGAATCACCTACTACCTAAGGTCCCATGGAAAGAAGCAATATCAAAGGTCTGGAGAGCCTGGGTAGAACTTCCAGGTTTGCACATCGGAGCTTTTCCAAGTACCAAATCAAAGCACAGTAATTTTTGTCAATAGATGACTCAAGGTCCATGGCTTCCTCCTAGTTCTCTGACTTTACTATCACCCCACAACCTCCTGTCTCTGAACTTGCACTCTATTTATTGACTATTATCTCACCCTAGTTTTACTTTTTGGTGTTTAATCTGTGGGTTTTTTTTTATGAGGCTTTGTTATTTGAGATTTTGCACTGGATTTTCTGGAGATGTTCAGTCTCAATGAGAGGCATTCCTACTCCCAGGGGGTTTTCACTGGGATAGTTTAGGTTACTCATTGCCCACTGATGCTTTTGTGATAGTGGTTGCCTCTTTCAATTCTCCACAAAGGATTGTATGACCAGAAGCTCAGATATTGTGATCAAAGAATTGAAGACAGGATGATAGTTTGAGGATGGATAGACTGGAGACAAGTGAATGAATGATACAAGAAACTCACCTCACCCCCCAGTTTGCAAAGCTATCACATTCTGTTTCCCGAAGCTTCTGTTTAAAGCTTTAGAGAAAAGGACAAGCAATAGTATAAAATATTAAAGAACTGACTCTTGTGACGTCATTAAGACTAGATTGTTTTGTTTTGTCCCCAGGGGTCATATTTTGCTGTCTGCTTTTTAGAGCTCATATGCTCTTGAGCTGTTTATCAGAAAACATCAGGCACTCAGTTTCTGAGATCATCCTTTCAGACCTTAAGCCCCAGATTCCTTAAATGTTTGTTTTCAAACTTGCAAGGGGCTCTTAATAATCAGATAAATATAGTTTTAGGAAGCATTCATCTAGTCACTCACTAATTTATTCATTCTATTATTTCATATTTATGCCTTAATTTACTCACTCAGACCATTGACTGTGTTTGTTGCAAATTAGTGTTTGCTGCAAATTTTTGTTGCAAAAAATTGCATGATAAGAAGAGAAATGCAGATAGTTCGTAGAACATTCTATGTAAGACTATTTTGGAAGGTATGATATTATTAAGAACATAGCAGTTATTATTTTATTAATTCCAACCACAAGAAAAATATCACTGGTTTGACAATAAAATAAATTTACTTTTAATGCTGTTAGTGAACTCCCGGAACTCACTTTCTGAAACATATATATTATCCTAGTGTGACAGGTAGAATAGTAATTGAAAGGCTTCAGAAAAAGTGAATGAATGTGTATCATCACAGAAATTATCTTTGGCATAATATGCCCTCTCAAATCATTAAGGAAGAAATAGATGGGGGCCAAAAGATAGCTTATAAGAAACGAAAGCCCATGTCTTGCGTGAACAAAGCTTTGAGTTCAATCCCCGATACTGCATGACCCATTAAACCATCTTCACCATCAATATAACTAGATATAGCCCTTTTGGTCCCTGAACACCACATGGGTGATACTTATGGACACCGGTACCACTCGATCATTTATTGAGAGGGTCCACCTACAGCCCCTATTGATTTTAGTTTTGTTAGTGAAGGTTTTTGTCTTCTATATTACTATGATCATTCTGACTTCCATAGTCATCATAATCCATCCATACTGAGCACTATATGACCAGCCCTGCCCTAAGTACTGTAAGTGAGAGTGCTTATTGAAAAGTAGGGCCACTGTCCTCTGTATCTTGACATGTAATTTGTCTAAATAATGTGACAATGGTGGCCAAGAACATCTTTCTCTTGCAAAACTCTTTGGTTCTCAAAAGAATCTAATAATTTGTGCCAGAAAGACTCCTCCCAAGACCCCTCATCACTCTCAATCTGCTCCTGGGGTTAGTGAAAGTCTGGGCTCCCTCTCACGTTCTCCTTGGGCATAAAATTGAGAAACAGAATCAATTTTATACAAAATTCAGAACTTGTGGAGTGCTTAAGACTCAGCAGGATTTTGTAGAACAGGGACCATTTTGTTGTTTTCTTGGTTTGGGGGCCATACCTGGAAGAGCTCAGGATTTACTCTGTCTCTAAAGTCAGGTAGCAAGCCTATTGGGACTCAGGGGGTTATATAAGGTGACTGAGTTAAATCTGGGTTGACCACATGTAGGGCAAGTGCCCTAACCACCGTGATATCTCTTCAGCTCCAGAATATGAATGGTTTGTAAAGAAGATAGAAACTTCTTAAAAAGATCTTGGAGTTTTGGTCAGTTTTAACTCATTCACCTGGACACTTAATCTATTTTAAAATTTCTAGGGAAGTAGCTTCCCGCTATTTTCTATAACAAAAGACTGCTTGATTTATAAATTTCCTCCACCTCAAGCCTCTGTCATGGATTCCTTTTTACACATTATCAGAGGGAACATCACACTGATGAGATCTGTTTTCTGTTTGCTGTGTCTTGTTCAAATAGCTGACTGCAAACAAATTTGTGTTACCTCTCTGTGGCCTGGCACCACATAATACCAATGAAACTTGACAAACCAACATCTCCTGTTAACAACGGTGGGTGTAAGAGGGACAAAGCAAAGGAAAGACCCCACTCCCCCACCACACACACATACTCCAACACATTTTCTGAGAGATAGACTTCAGTGATATGCCACGGGACTTATTTTCAATGTTTTGTTTCACGTCTGAATCGAAGTTTGGGGAATTTTGCTTTGGAACTACAGGGTTAGAAGCTTTAGCCACCTTGCTAATGCTGAACAAAAAGTGAGAGAACAGGGAGAGAACACAGAGTGCTAGTGTACTTGCTTTGCATGCTGGAGGCCTGGGTCTGATCATGGCCCTGCATCCTCCCTGACCACCACCACCAAGAGCAACCTCCAAGAAGTGAATACTTTCTTGGAGCTATTGTTTTTTCCAGGAGCACTGTTGGGTGTGACCCCAAGACCAAAAAATATTGTTTATTTAACTATCTAATAAATAGACCCTGAAACTTTAATACTTTTAAGGAACAATAGGAAGAAGTCTTTAGGAAGAAGAAAAAAATTTTAGTAAAAAAAAGTTGAAGCAGATAGTTTCCATCTCCTCACTGCTTTCTGATTCTCTTGTTTAGAAGAAGGAAGCACTTGTAAAGTCAGATTTCCAAACATGTAAACTTTATGGTACCAGATTTTGTCTTCTCCATTTAGTGATAAGGACACTGATGTTTTTAAGGCAAAAATGGCAGATTCGGAGTTGTTTGCTTAATGCATTTTCATTTACATGCAAAATGAAAAATCAATGCATGTGGTATCTTGTTTTATTAAGAATCATTGCCAACACTGATGGATCATTCTTATGAAAGAAATATTTCATGGCTTCTCTTTCATGAGAAGAATGCAAACGCTGCTATTTCCTTAGATAATGTCTAAGATAATTAGTGTCTCCGATCTGAGGAAAAGGAAGTCAGAATCTCTTTAGGGGAGATCACATTGTCTGTCTTGTATCATAAATTGAGCATCTTTTGAATATGTGAGGTGTAAAAACCAGTAAAGTTCTTTGAAGATCACTTGCTGAAATCTTCAGGACTAATGGGAGTGGAGATGGTGGGATGAAATCATCCGTGTCTGCTAATTATGTTTGCAAAGAGCATGAAAGTAGCGCATCAAATGGACAGGGAGTGGGAGCTGAAAAGATATGTTACTAACTTAGAAAGGTTTACATTAAGGAGGTTAAAAGGTATCTAACATTTCTCAAATGTATTATAAAGATTTTGGGGGGGACCTCTGTTACCTGCTAGGCTTTTTTAAAAAATGACTTGTATACTACCCAAGCATTAGTTGTTTGATAGTTCATTATTCCACTTCAGGCACAAGGAGATTTAAGGGAGAAACCTAGATTTCTTACATTACTTTTCACGTTTACTTGACAGAGTTTTTTCCAGTAAATATTTTTCCAAGTGAACTACGCTGATCTCAAGAAATCTCCTGGCTCTGTGCTTTTGGGGCCAGTACCACTGCTGGGAATTGAACGAGGATGACTGCATTCGACATAATCTCTCTAGCTCCCAGAAGAAATACTCATTATAACCAAAATGTATTTTGAATATAAAGTAAGCACCAAAAATAGCTTTACCCAAGAATGGTGACTGGAAGCATAAAGGAAACTTAGGAGATATTGATTTTATTCACTTTGGGTTGACTGGGAATTGAAGAAACTTGTTTCCTAGAACAAGGGTCTGTTTCTACTTTTTACATTTCCTTTTGCCTGAGAATATTTTACATGATCTGGGTCTAGAGGTATATACATAAAATTATATGCATAAAGTACAGTGATAAGAAAAACTTATTAAAAAACCTCTTAAAAGTTTAAGTTTATTAAACTAGTGTTAGAAGTTCTAAAAGCTACACCATACTATAACGAAAGATTTTGCATAAGTTGATGAAAAAATTATCTTGAAACAAAACACTGGAATATTCTTCAAAGATGACATCCTTAATAAAAAAAAACATTCTAGGTGCTATAATGTATATTTTGGTGTATAGTCAATGAGCTTTGACAAGTGTGTTCATCTGTGTTACCACTATCAAATAAATATATTTTCATTATCTAATATTGTTACATGCTCCTTGTTTGTCTCTACCTACCCTACTCACAAAAATAACATAAGGTTTATTTTTTGCCAAAGATTAAGTTTTACTATCTTAAAGTATCTTCTTTTTTCGGAGGTCACACTCAGTGTTGCTCAGGTTAATACTGGCTCTGCGATCAGAAATCATTCCTGGCAGGCTCAGGAGACCATCTGGGATTCTGGGGATCAAATTCAGGTCAGCTGTGTGCAAGGCAAATGCCCTATCCACTGTGCTATTATTTCGGCCTTTGTTTTAAAGCTTCATATATAAGAATATTATAAGAAGAATTAATTAGTGCTTGACTGCTTTTTTTCTCAGTATAATGATTAAGATTCACCCATGTAATTTCATGCATCAAAATTTATTTCTCTTAAAGTTAGGCAATACTTTATTGTATAGGTATACTTAAATTTTTTCCCTGCCAATAGATATCTGTGTTCTCCTCAGTTTGGGACTATTATGAATAAAAATTCTTTGAACATGTTTATGCTTGCCCTTTGGTAACATGTATTTTCTTTTTGTTAGGTAAATTCCTAAGAATGGAATCTTAGAGTCATAGGCTATATGGAAATTTAACTTTGTAAAATATAACTAAACCATTTTTCAAACTGATTATATCATTTACCTTCCCACCATAAACGTAAAAAGATTTCAGTCAACACAAGGAGTGAAATATAAGGAACTAAAAAGTTAAAATTACAAAATACTTATAAATCATACCTGCATGAACAGCTATTATTTCTAGAATAAAATAGTAATTTCAGGAGTTGTGAATATGGAATTAAATATAGTCATGGTACCCTATGAATCTGAGAGATACTTAGAGGTCCAAGGAGAAGGTAGTTCTCATCCAGGCTTGTAGTTTTAAGACTCTTATTCTGGTCACTAAGTTCCATCCATGGTCTTTGTCAATTTGGTTGTTATATTTTTGAGTTCTGAAATTTCTATTTGCTTTCTGTCCTTTTTTTCTAAGCATGTGCACAATAGCTTATTTGAATATTTTTATAATAGCTGCTTTAAACTCTTTTGTCAGATAATTCCATCATCTGTGCCATTAAATTGTTGGCATGTGTTGACTGTCCTTCTGCAGCCAAGTGAGATTTTCATGGTTTTGTGTAGGTTGAGTCACTTTGGATTGTATCCTGAATATTTGAAATATGGCAGTACTTTGAACCTAGTTGAAAGCCACTTCCTCAGTTCACTTTGAATTTTAGTATTTTCCCCAATCATCCTTTTGATAAATGGTATAACTTAACAGGTGCATGCATTCTGTTCAGATTCGATGGGATGAAAAGTTAGGTGTGTTTACTCCATTGTAAATGGAACCAGAACCAATAAGCTTGATCTTTAAAAGCACTCATTCATAAGATAAAAGAAAATCTGCTTATTCACTTTATCCACCTATGCTTCCAGATTTGTCATTTATTTTTAAGTTACCTCCATTAGAGTTAAGGTCCACAGGACGAGAACCTTTCTTTTATTACTAAATTACCCTCATGTAATAAGAGCTGTGTTTGAAATAAAGAAACATAATAGGAAATCTATAAATATTTTGGAATTGGTGAAAAATAAGTGAACTGCAAAGAACATGCCTATGTATTTTGAGCAGAAAAATCACAGGAATGACCAATGGATATGACCTTGCACACATAAATTTACCTTTGTATATTTCAGTGTCATCTTTTATTTAATGAAAAAATAATGTATATATATTTTTGGCTTGGGGGCCATACCTGGTGGAGCTTAGGGGATACTCCTAGCTCTATACTCAGAACTCACTCCTGACAGGCTCAGGGGACCATATGGGATGCCAGGATTGAACCTGAGTCTGTCTTGGGTCAGCTGTACACAAGGCAAACATCTGATGGCTATTTAATCACTCTAGCCCCAGGAAATAATATTTATTCTAAAGAAATAAAAAGCATAAATATTTGGTACAGACAAGGTGCTTTGAAAAACCAGATTTGGTATTTTCTCTCCATTTTTCTTCAAATGCAAAGACAATAAGGATAATATTCTGAATTTGGAGGAAGAAGATGAAACCCCTAGGTTAAGCTTTTTTTTTATAAAGTAAACAAATGAAAGCAGAAATTCTTCTATTTTTATTCTATCTTCTCTTGAGAAGGAACAGGCTATTCAAATGGAAGAGGACAATACTATGGACTTTGAAGTTAGATGGATTTTATGGGGACTTTTCTTTATCTCTACCAAATTAAAGCTAGTTCTGTGTCAATGCGAATATGATACTTGTACCCATAGAAGTATTTTAAGTTTGGAAGGCTAAAAATGCAGGGGAGATATTGGATGGAACTGAGAAGAATGGAAACATTCTTATGATTCTTCAGCCCATCAAAGAAAATCTTATAATTGTCAGCCTAATTCCAAAACTCTGATGGGCACTGCTAAATTAGCAGCTTATTAGTTTTGGTGCTTTTGATCTTGGATACAGATTTGGATGAGGTGTGAGCTGCCTTCTACCTGCTAATCAAATTTACTCCACTGAGAGCCTTAACTTCTATGGTGAATGCAGAACAAAATTCTACATACAACAAGCATCCAGCCTGTTGATATATGAGGCCCAACTCAGGTCTACACCAAAAAAGTTCTCTCAGAGCACTAGGGTAGAACTAAAACTCTCGGATTCACCAACTCTTGTCAATAACCTTTCTCACTAAAGTGAACTGGGATTATAGAATTCGTGTAGATGCAATAAGAGTCATAAATTTAGTACTATACATTCTGACTTCAAGATTTGGTAAATCTACATAGGAAAGTGACATGAATACTGCTCTGGCTTTGATGACAGAGAATTTCAGGCTAAGGCTAGAAGAGCATGATTTGAGGTACTCCTGGAGCATGCAGCTATCCACACATCATTAAAGCATAAAGTAGAGCTATTAGTTTTGGGAGGCATAGATAAGTGTCCTGGAAAATAGGTTTAAATCACATTTAAATAGGTTTAAATTACTTGGACCTTCTTATTTTTTCTATTGATTGAATCTTGTTTAGATTACTGGAAGTAACTTGATTTCATCCATAACCATTTCATCTTCCACTGGGAAAGAGTTGTTGAATTTTTCTTTTGATCATGAGAGAGCAAGAATATGATCATTTTGAAGTTTATTGCTTCTGATATCCATTCAATTCTACTAGTAATTTCTACTTCCAAGGCTGACCAATTGTTATTTTTTTTGCCTATTCCAATATATTTTTGTGATCACTGAGATAACAGTGAACATTGAGTCATCAAAGCAAATAAAAGGTCTAGAAGCTCCTTGGACTTGTTAGTAGATGGTTTCTGAAGCCACCAAGGTGAATGGTGGACTGTATAGTTGAATGCAGGATGCTCACTGTCTCCAGCGGTGATGATTCATTCTAGCAACCCATCAGCTACAGGTTCTTTAGTGTCATTGAAATTATTCCTCATGTAATTTAATTCATGGGTTTCTATTTTGTTGACTGTGGACATGGATAATAAATGATCACTTCCTATTAAAACCAACCCCTGGGGGTCAGAGAGATAGCATGGAGGTAAGGTGTTTGCCTTGCATGCAGAAGGATGGTGGTTCAAATCCCAGCATCCCATATGTTCCCCTGAGCCTTCCAGGAGCGATTTCTGATCATAGAGCCAGGAGTAACCCCTGAGCACTGCCGGATGTGACCCCTCCCCCCAAAAAAACCCTCATGAACTTGAAGACAAGATCTCATCACTCCCCTCACCCTCTATACCTCCTCAAACCAAACACCTTCAGTATCATGCACAATTAGTTAAAGGGGTAGAGTTTGTATGTTTAGCTACTTTTATGAAATACATATTATGAATTTGAGGTTTGCATTATTATTTTAAAATGATTGCAATAAGGGAACAGAAGATAGCTGAGATGGTAGAATACTTAATTCGTATAACTAATGTCCTGAGTTAAAGCCTTTGTACTAACTAGTCTCCAAGTAGAGGCCTTGCTAGTGGCCCTGGTAGTCCCTGAACACCAAAGCATCAGATTTGCACCCCTCACTGAACATTGATGGGAGTACCCCTGAATTTCTTTCAAAACATTGCTTGTATCAGCTCCTATAAAATAATAAAAATTATTAGAATGAAAAATTTTGACTGAGTTAAAAATTTATTTTTATGTATGTATTTCTTTCAGAAGTGCCAGGGATTAAATTATTCTTACAAGCATTTCTATTGATCTATATCTCTGGCCCTAAAATATTGTTTTGAGTGTGGTTTTGATGGCTACCCATGTGGTGAATCTCTTGGACCATTTTTGGTGAAGGTAAAAATAACAAGGACTAGGTTATTAGTCATAGCTATGGTGACACAGTAGGTTTTCCATTTTGTGATTGTTCTAACAGACTTCATTTCACCAAGCTCCACTAATGTTTCTTTGAAATCCCTGTGAACATAGACATGTGCTTTCATCATGAAAGGAACTTTAAATAATCAACCTAAAAAAAGAAAACATTCTGATTCATAATGTTCTATTTTTTCTGATAGTTTGAGAATTTTCTCTGATATCCATCAGAGAACCCTCCTAAAAGAATCTTAAATAAGAAATGATCACAGAGTGCACAGAGTATATGACATTTATTGCTTGTGGATGGCCAAATGGTTAGTGGAGAGACTGAGGAGGGATTTGGACCTAGGGATAAGCTAAAATCAGTACAGAGGAACAGCTGTGAGCATTCATAAATAGTTCTACATGTTCTTTGGTCATATAAAGATGGGCATAAACAGCTATTACTAGGTACGGAGAGATAAAGATTAGATCAATGCATGCCTATATGATGACACTGGAGAGCAATGCAAAGTGGAGAAGGAACAATAGAATGAAGGGGTGACTAGCTGTGGATTACTCCATTGAGATTATGCTTGGCCTAAGGAAATGGGGTGGAAGTGTAGAGTGATAGAGTAGAGGGTAGAGCATTTTCTTTGCATGCAGCCAACCTGGTTTTGACCCCTGGCACCTCAGATGTTCCCCTAAGCTTGGCAGAATTGATCCTTGAGCACAGTGACAAAGTAAATACTGAGCACATCTGTGTATGGCCCAAAATCAGAAAAGAAAAAAGAAATTAAGCTTTGATTTTTCGATCAGTGATAAACTGGACTCTTCAAGTCTAAACTCAGAGGTGAGAAGAGACCACATCAGTGTCATGGTTTTTCCTTATGAGATAGAAAATAATTGTCATCATTATTAGACATAATATCCCAGACTAGATCTCACCCTTCACACCTCCTAGTAGTATGTTTCATATACTAAACAGGAAAACAAAAAGGGGAAGAAATCTCTGAGGGAAAACTTGGGATGTTGGGTGTTAGCCACAGAGAAGGAGCTCATTAGAGAGGAACTTTGGAGTGAAAAGGAAATTGAGTTTGGTGGTTTTGTGGTTTCCCCAGGGCAGGGGTGGAACTGAGAGAAAATGACCAAGAACTGCAATGTTGTTACAGGTAGTTTCAGAATATTTCTGAAATAAGAAAGTACCAAGGGGGCTGCAGTGGTGGCACAGCAGTAGAGCGTTTATCTTGCACACAGCTGACCTCGGGCAGACTGTGGTTCTATCCCCTGGTCCCATATGGTCCTCCAAGCCAGGAGTGATTTCTGAACACATAGTCATGAGCCTCACAGGTATGACCCAAAAACAAACAAAAATAAAGGAAGTACCAAGATAGATAGAGCTGGCTGTTAGAGGACAGGTATGTCAGAGATTGGTGCAAGTCGTGAATTCAATAAAAGTTATAAATTTTATTGCATATTCTTATGTGTGTGTAGAGAGAGATGAAAGTATTAAGTGGAAGTCAAAGGTTTGGAACCATTTTGTGTATAATGTGATATCTATTTTTATTGCGTTTACATATTTATACTGGGAAAACAGCTGAGAAAATTGCCAAAGTAATAATGTGGTTACTGCTGGAAAGCAAAATTATTTCTTTTAGGTTCCTTTTCTAATCTGCCACAGTGAACATATAGCGTGAGACTAATAAAAAATAGAAAGTTGTGAAACAGCGACAGTATTTCAAGAGTGATGCACATTTGAGGAGTGGACACATAGGCCCCTGGCACATGCAGATAGGGTCTCTCCCCTATCTGTCCTGAGGCTGTCTTTCCTGGTATCTCAGCCTCCCTATTTGAGGGAAAGCTGATCCACAACAAAATGTCTCTTCCTGCAAGTTCTGCTCATGGAAGCATTAATGCAAAGTGATACTCAGCGTTATGGGAGGCTGAAAGTTTATCAGTGCTCCACAGAATATTTTAGCTTGCAAAGCACTTTGATGCAAATTTGAAATTGGTGTTCCCTCTTCAAAGGCTTTAACCCAGGTGCTGGGAACATGGCTTCCTGGAAACCTAGAATGACCTTACACATGATTTTCTGAGTCTTTCACTACACAAATCAGCCTTCTGGAGCATGAATGGATTGGGAAGGTACATGTGCCTTTCTTCCTGTTTGCCAGAGGACAGAACGCAAATGAACAGGAGTTCTGATGAACATATGAACACAAGTGAGGCAGGCAGGAAGGAATCAACTATGAATTTGAGATGTCTTGCAAAAGCCATTAAAGAACTCTCTGGATCTGTCTATCTGGCCAACATAAAACATGGGGCAGTGATCTTCAACCACAAATTCACAGATAAATGCAGGTCCACAAGTGTAGAAAGATTAAAAAAGTACTGGCCTCTCTCCTTGATTAGAACTGCTGATCTGTGAACCAGTTTGTACAATCGGTGCTGGGTCACAGATATAATGAGATTCAAGTGCACTGATGTGGGGCACCAAACTAAGAAAGAGGGAGGCTAAAGAACAGAAAGGAAGGAGCTAGAACCCCAGAGCTGTGCTTCCTATTGCTATTGGGTCTCTGGTACCCAAGGCATGGAAAACTTCCCTTTTCTTCCTTCAAAATTCCTCTTGGTGTCCTGGAAATGTGTAAAAACTCTTGTATGTAGAGGAGCTAACTCTCAGGGATGGATAGACTTGAGTTCATGAGTGTGGCCCCCCTATAGGGCAGACTAATGGAACCTATTCCTATGTTCAAATCATAGTACTCATTTAACAGCTGTGCTTCCTGCGTCTGTTGATAACACTTGGGGCAATTTCCATTTTTGTATCTATCACTGATGTAGACATTCTTGATCCCCCAAAGCCAAACATATCAGAACAGATGAGGGAACCAATAGATCTCTGAGCAAACAGAGCCCAGGTGTCTGCTTGGCTGTTGTCATCTGACGAAATGCTTCTTGGATGTAACAATGTTTTTTTCCTAGCACATGAAGCTATCAAATAAAAAGTGAATGCCTTAGAGGAAATATCCTGGCAAACATGTTTTTTGAGCTAGTAAGATTAGAGATGTTCAACAATTATCACTCCATTACTCTGGCTGTGATGCAAATAGCTAAGGCGGGATCAGGCTGAGGTCCATGGGAAGCTCATCCTTAGAATGATAATGAACTCAGATGACAGTCCCAAGAGTTTGAAACTCTCAGTATACACAGCTTGATGAGCATGCTGATCTGGCAGCAAATTGCTAAGGTTGTGTTCTAGCTGAGATTTTGTTTTTCAATTCCAAAAACTCTCCTTGGAGTTTGACTTGACCAGCCTTGCTTGATGTAGAGCAAAGGCTTTAGATTTTCTTGTTAGAGGGCTGGCATCTATTTCTTTTCAAGAAACCTTCAAAAGGCTGTCTATTCTTTGTCTGGTTTCTCTAACCCTAAGCTTCGTTTCTGTCTTTCGTCTAAAGAACCCAGAACTTAGATTACGTACTGAGGCTGGGTGATTTCTGGCAGACTTCTGAATGTAGGGCTGAAAGGAAAGGTACAGAGGCTAGCAGAGCAGATGACTGTGCGTTTCATTGTGTTCTGGTCTTCTTGTAGCATGCCAGCCTTCATCAACTGTGTGGCCCCTTCTATGTCACCTGGCCTAAGTAGTGCCATGTTGGATAATCCATTAAAAATCACAATATGAACACAATTGGCCAGATGAACACAAATGTTGAATAGACTGAGGAGCTTGGATGTCAGAAACTGTTTTATTTTCAATGAATCCCCAGTATTTCTCATCTGATATTTTCTTGATGTCAGTTTAAGGCATATTAATTATGGGTATAATAATAGATGAATAACGAAAAGTAAAACAGTGGAAGACTGTTACCTCTCCCCAGGGCAAAATGCTAATCTTACTCTGATGTTCAGACCAGCCCACTGCTTGGAGGGGTCTGTGATTGGTAATTAAGACCTGGGGGAAGCTGAAAGGATAGAAGGAGCAGGAAAAAGATGAAGCAGAGAGGGAGAGATTAGAAAGCATGGATACAGAGGCTATTTAGCTTAGAAGCCACACATGGTGGTTAGGGCCTTATAATAAAGCTTCATCTTCTGAAATCTGACTGCTGTGGATCATTTCTTTGCCATCATCCTGATACCTACAGACACACTAGGCTGAAAGGAGCTGCAGGGCTGGGCAAAGACCTCACCATCCATCCATGAACATCTAGGACTTAATAATTAATATTTAATCCAACAGAAGACCAACTCAAACCAAAGTTGAAGTTGAACTTTAATAGGATTGTGGTAGCTATATAAATTTTGATTCTTCCAATCTCCAGAGTTGTTTAGATTATGGGAAGTAGATCTTCCTGGTCAAAACTCCTGTATACCAAAGGTAGGTTAGTACTATAGCTTCATTCTCAATCATCCCATAACCAGCTACCCCCAAATGTAGTTTGGTTGATAATAACAGCTATTATACATAGAGGAGGGTATTTGCCTTGAGCACCGTCAACTTGGGTTTAATCCCTGACATCCCATATGGTCTTTTGAGCTCACCAGGAGAGATTCCAGAGTACAGAGATTACAGAGCCAAGAGTAACCCCCAAGCACTACTGGGTGTGGTTCATAAAACAAAACTAAATAAAATATAATAAAATAACAACTACATATTGCAGTTTGAGAAAGATTTAGCAGGGAAAGCTCATTTTAACTTCATGTGAGTGCTAGATCAGAGCTGGGACATCTAGACCAGAGGTCCCATCTCATTTTAGTCTGCCACTCCAGAAAAAGAATCACTCAGAACCTCCCAGAGTTCTACCTTTTTTGTGAAAATATACAGAACATGTCTTCTAATGTATCTGAAGGAACGATCACTTCCCTGCACTAGCCCATGGTCAGTAATGAGCACTTTGAGTAATGCTGATCTATAGCACTGTGTTCCATGGTTCTCTCACACAGAACATTGTACACTGCAGCCACCACAGATCTGATTTCCCTATGGGCCTCCCCACATGGCTACTTGGGCTTCCTCAAGGCCTGGTGGCTCATACCACTAAGACCAATGACAACAATTCTTAGTTTCTCCTGGTTAAATTGGTTACAAATAGATAGAATTTGGAAATAAGAGACAACATAATCTCTTAGTGGATGGAATAAATAAGCAAGAATTTGCAACCATTTTTAATCAACTAATAATATTCATTGAAGAAGGTCTTTTAAAAAGCTGTATGCTGAAGTTGATTGTTCCCTAGACACAAATTCTTGTTAAAAAGACCACAATTAGTTAAAATACAGGTCAAGAGAAGTATTTCCTCAAATAATAAAAGATTCCCTTCAGTTTCCCATATGAGCCATGACAAACATATACTGCAAGTAAAACCAGTTTACTTATTCTGCTGAAGAAGTTTGTTTTGTTTCTTATCTAAAAAAGGAAATTATATTGGTTTAAAAGAGTTAAACATGTTTACATGTTTTACATGTTAACTTCCCCACCATCACCACCACAATGCCAATGTTACTTCACTTCAGTCTACAAGATCCCTGTAAACCCAACTCCCTGCCATCCCACTATTTGGAAATCTCTGTTAAGTGGTCTGAGGGTTTGTTTTTATTGGCCCTTGTCTATTCCCCTGCTTTATATTTATTTATTTATTTATATACCAGCACTGAGTAAAATTGTGTAGTATTTCTCTTTCTTTGACATATTTCACAAATGAAGTTGTAGAACCCAATGTTTATTCTATTATCCCCAGCCAGGCTGCAGCGGTCTTCTCTTGAAGATATCTCCTCTTCCATGGAAATGCTAGACCATCCCAGAGTAACTAAAATGAGATATAGCAGCAAGAAAAGGAATGAATTGTGGAGCCTGAGGGGTTGGTGTCATCATAGCTCTCTCAACCACAGTGTTACTTGCCATTCAAACCCAAAGAAATATTCAATGTCCTTCCCTCTTTCCAATGCAGATTCGTATATCTTTATTTCTTATTTTCAAACAGAAGTTTCCTTTGGCAATTGAAAATCTCTCACTGATTCCTGTGAAATAAGTTCTATGTGTTAATTTGTTGTATTTTTTGGCAGAGTTCTTATCCCATTAGACCTAGGGCTTTGGTAAGAATTTCAAGCTTATCTTGTTCTGCTTTCATATAGAAGAAAGCACTGCTAAATTTCCTAGCCCCAGCCCTAGCCCTACTAGGCAATATACACATATCACTCTTTCCAATCTGTTGTGCAACACTGCCCAGTGATGATTTGGGGAACGGCCTGAGAGAGGCCAGTTTTCCCCAGGGCTTGGCAGTTAAATGTCAACTTAAGACTTGTCACTTCACATTGTGCAAGCTCCCATTAGTGTGAATGGGTGAAATTATGCTTGTCAGAGCTGACATCTGTCTCTCCATGCACCAGTCACTTGATCCTCACCCTAGTACACTACAATAACAAGTATGATGCTCATTATCTTACTTAAAGGGAATGACAAATAGATAGATAAATGATTAATTGATAGCAGTGAAAGGAAACTTGGAAACAAAAGTATTGACCTATATTTTCAATGTTAACACAATATTGAAATTTACTGGTGCCTTTGATCTTGTGATACTTATTTTTATGCAATCACTATCACAGCACATGCCCAATTTGTCATTATGCTTTTCAGACAACTTTGATAGATGAGAGTTGTCTCAAGTGTCTACCTATTCCAACAATTATTTTTATTCATTCTGTAATATTCTCTTCAGATAACCAAAGCAATGCAATTTTGGTTTTTAAAATTTAATTATTTTTTACATAAAAGTGATACCCATGCACTACAGGAAATGTTTGGAGATTTATATAAATACATCTACAAAGATGTTTATGACTCATGCCTAATACTGTTATATTGGGTGATAATCTCTTCCAGGCTTAAAAATATGCTATAAATACATTTTGTTTATACAGACACACATATCATTTTATTGTATACAAAGGTGGGATCCTGTTTACAAAACAGTAATTTCCACTAAAGTGGCAAGTCTCCATTAAGGGACTAGGACTTTGCCCTAATCTTTTGCCTTTTTCTGGCAACTCAACTTTGGGGGATTTAATTTTTATCATAAAGGCAAGAATTTGTGGGAATTTTGAGAAATTCCTAAATATAAAATTACTTCCTCCCACACTGGGCTGTATCAAACAGAATATCCGGCACATGTCTTCTTTAGTCACATGTGTTGTGCGTGCACTGCCTCACACACCATGGTTTGGGGCCCTAGGATGTTGTGGTGAGGTAACCTTCAGCCTACTGCTGAAGCTGGGAGAAGGAATTTTTTCTGTGCCAGTACTTGGAAATATTGAGGAATGTTCAATGGATGGGAATAGACCAGGATCTATTTATCATCTCCCTCAAGAGATGGTAAATAAAAATATGCTTCTAAAAAAGTTGTTATTTGTTACAATAGTGTTAGTATTTATAATTTTAGTGTATAAGCTTTTTTTTTTGGATTTTGATTTTGGGGTCACACCTGGCAGTGCTCAGGAGTTACTCCTGGCTCTAAGCTCAGAAACTGGCCCTGGCAGGCACAGGGTACCATGTGGGATAAAGGGGATCGAACCACTGTCCTTCTGCAGGAAAGGCAAATGCCTTACCTACATGCTATCTCTCTGGGCCCTAGTGTATGAACTTATAGCAATTCTACCACCATCAAAGCACCCAAGAACCTCTGCTCCAGGACCTCCATAACAGAACTGTCTTTACTTCACTTTTTGTCCTTTCTCTCCCTATAAATCATCAAATTTGGTAACTTCCATTAGGTTTTCACTGTATGGAGCCTGTGTTCCTGGGATACTGTTCTTTCTCTTTCTTTGTATCTTTATACCCCATGTGTGAATGAAACACCCAATATTTACCATTCTCCTTCTATTTTGGTTAACATGACTCCCTCTAGTATCATAGTAAAAAGCAAAATGTTGTCTTTCCTGAATAGTTGAGTAATATCTCATTATATCTATAGACCACAACTTGATCCATTCTTTCACCCTTGCCATTTGGATTCTTTCCAGATCATGATTGTAAATAGTACTGCGTTAAACATAGGTATTCATTTATATTTTCAAATTTATATTTCTGTTCTTGGGGGAATGCATGCTAGGTAACGGAACAGAAAAGCAAATCTTATCTGTTACTTTGGTGTCTACTTTAGAGGCATGGAAGCTGAGTTTGCGTTGTATTGAATTGGGTTGATTGTGGAAGTTAGCATCATCCAAGAGGAATTAATTTCTGTATGGCATTGCAAAATATGTTTTATGGGACCAATACTCTTTTTTTTAACTTTCAGAATACTGAGTTTCTATATTGATTTCTTATTGTCCCATATAGTACATTTTAAGAGATTTTTCAAAAAAATATTTTAAATGTAAAATTCTTTAAATCTATAGAAAATTCTATCCCTTTAACTGCACAGATTTAACAATATTTCCACGTGTTATATTTGCTCCAGATCTCTTTTAAAGACTAAAATCATTAGTTGATTTACAAAGAAAGGATGGAAAGAATAGAAATATGAACTCAGTTAGATTTTACAGGTAGGTAGATCCTCTCTAAACATACTTTTGGGGGTAAATGCCCCAAAGTCTGTTCACTTGAATTTGTACCTAAGAATGTCCTTAGGTTTATGAGAACCCCTTTAACACAAAACCCCTAGCAGAGAAAATGAAGGAACAGAACAAAAGACAAGAGAAAGTCAGATGTTGCCCCACATTAATTGGGTGTCAGGAGAAGTGGGGGGAGGAATATGGGTTTAGCTAGATGTTAATTGTACCATCTGTGAGTGTGTCAGAAGCCCCAATAGATTCAATAGACTTGTTTCTTTCTCTTTTCATCACATTTAGAGACAAGCTGCTTCCTGAATTGGATGAATTGTAAGGTTATGGTTGCACATTTAAAAAGTGAAAATTGAGGCTCTTCCCATTCTTTGCCTCTCTCCTGAGTTGTAGGAGTAATTCAGAATTTACATCTCAGAGCAAACTTGCTCGATCATCTGTCTTCATTGCATTTGGGGTGTTTGGGGAAGGGGAATAAGTCCATTCAACAGGGCCTCGTTTTCCAAGATTCCATCATTCAGGCACTTATTATCCACTTTGTGAATTATCTAGAGCTTTTGTTTTTCACTCTTTCCCCTCCTGCTGGGTTTCGGTCATTTTGCTGCTTATTAGGACTCCCCCCACAGGTGTGGAGGAGCAAAGAGGAAGGTGGAGGCATTATTACGATTTGCTTCATGCTAGGAACTCTGCAGAAGAAGCTGTGGGGGAGAATTTCCAATCCTTTGCCTCCATTCAGATTTGGAGGGATCTGAGGATTTTAATTACAGATCTCCTCCCTGTTTTCTATGAGAACCCATGATGCAGAGTTGACTTGTAAAAAACAAGATGGAAGGGGCTGTAAAATTCAGCCAGAAATCTGGCTGAGTGTAGTCTTCCATAAGGTCTCATAATATGATGCTGTAAGGAGAGGTGGCCTCAATCTTTAGGAGTTTATTGAAGGATCAAAGTAGTGTGCAAACATCTTATTCAGCCCAGGTCAGGAACATAGCAGAGTACAACTTTTCAATGCAGGCCAGCCTATGGTGGTGATAGAGTCAAGAATCACATGGGACACATTTTTTTTCATGTTATCCTCAATAATTTTTCTTCGGGATAACATTTGAAAGGACTACTAAAGTGTGAATTTTAAAGAAATGACAAAAAATCATCTTATAATAATATGGATACCAGGAATTTGAAAAGGCCTGAGCCAGATCTACAATAATAGAGAAAGGGGTTGTGCAAAGATGAAAGGAGTCAGAATTAGTAAGCCTGGGGGACAGGCTTCTGAGATGGTTGGGTTTATTTGGGCAAACATCAGAGGTTGCTTGAGGAAGCTGGTAATTTTCCACTTTCATTGACGTTCCTACTCATGGCTTTTGATGCAATACACTCTTTGGGTTGTTATTCATGTTTTAGGCTCCCTTTACCCTGCCCATGCCAACTTCTCTATCCTCTTTCAGTTTTAGGAAGTTTTAGTTACCATTGGCCTTGACCTCTCCAGCAGGTTGTATTGAAAAAGTAGGTCCTGAGCCCAATGTACCCCACCTTGGAATTTTCATACCTCAGGGCTTTTCTGTACCTCCTTGTAATAAGTAGGAACTAGTTCTGGGCCGCCTGTGCCTGCACATCTCATGGGCATTCCATATGCTGAGGCCTCTAATCTTGTCTTTTTACATCAATTGCTATTTCCTCTACAATGCTTCTGATTCACATTGTTTCCCAGTCTCTCCATTTGTCTTTAGGCACAGGCTTATTTTTTCTAAACAAAAACCTTTTTTTTTTAATTAAAAAATCTAATTGGAGAACATAGCGTACCTGCCCTGTTGGAATGCTCTTCTTGGGTACTGACTCTTTAGAAGGATGTAACTTCTAAAGTGACTTCAGAAAATCATGTGGAAGACTTTCCCAATGGAGACCCCTATCACATTTCAATGTTTCAAGAAGTGAAACTTTCTTTTCACTCTGGGTCTTTATTCTTCTGACCCTAAGTTGCCACCCTTGGAATCTTGCTCTCTGAACACACACTTTCCTTCTCCTCTCTGCCAGAGCCACTGTCCACTTTGTAGGACCATGGCCCTATAAGGCCGGAGACCCAGACCTGTTCTCTTCCCCTCTTGAGCTGTGTCAGTAACCTGACCTGCTACCTTTAGAGGGCGCACTCTCCTTGTTTTGCCCTGAGATGGTGCTTCAGAAAGACCCAAAAGCAGGGAGGGATGGGATAAGAAGTGAGATGTGGGCCCGGGAGATAGCATGGAGGTAAGGCGTTTGCCTTTCATGCAAAAGATCATCGGTTCGAATCCCGGTGCCCCATATGGTCCCCCGTGCCTGCCAGGAGCAATTTCTGAGCATGGAGCCAGGAGTAACCCCTGAGCACTGCCGGGTGTGACCCAAAAATAAAAAAAAAAAAAATCAAAAAAAAAAAAAAAAAAAAGAAGTGAGATGTGATTCCTGCAGGAAGTGCGGGATGACTTCTGGTCCTGATGCCATCAGTGACCATGGGGCACATCCCCAAGAAAGCAGCCATCCATTTTCTGTCAAATGTTTCTTTTCTAGCTGTTTCTTATCTTGGTGAGTTGAGTGAGACAGTGCCAAAATCTTAGGGATCCCTTTCCATGGTCTTCAAATGGCTAGTTTTATGGCCCTACTTAAAACTCCCTTCTATGTTTAGAGTCAGTCATCTCATAAAGAGGCATTTGTTATCCCAAATCCTATGAGAGTGTTGAAGAAAGACCACAGCATCCCTAGATCAAGCAGGTCCTTATCTTTTCTCAGAAATGGGTATTGGGGTTTTTTTCTCCCTGAGATTTCTTGTATTGTGACTGCCTACCTATTTGAGCACAAAAATAGAGGGAAAGAAAGGACATTCAGTCACCATTACTAATTTTCACCTGCATGCTTCTGTTTATACAAGAAAGAGTTCCTGTGGCTGGTTAAAATGATCATTGGCAGGTCAGACTAACCTCTGTTTAACTATGTTCTACCCACTAATAGCTTTATGACTTGACTAGAAAGAAATCCCCTCATTGAGCCTCAATTTTCTCATCTGAAATATGGGATTAGTTCACATCAAGAAATCCCCATTATAAAGTGGTACTTGGGGTCAAGTAGTTCACTGTTCTTTCTAATTACTAATGCCAACACAGATAAGGGATCTTAGACAAGTAGTGGAATACCTTCTGTTTCTGCTCTTCCACCATTTCCTGGCCCTTTTTAGATACATTATTTTGTAAGTTTGTGAAGAGATGTTCTCAAGTTATATGGTATTAAGCTAACATTGGAAGGACGGTGTCATAATAAGGGATAAACACTGAGTTTTGAGTATTATCAAGGGCTCGTTTGGATGCTCTGATTTTGTGGTGAGATAGTGATACAGGAAATACCTCCTGAGCTGGGAAACAGCAGAGTCCTTTATACTTCTTAGTCAGCATTTAGTTCTTTATTTTACATTCTGGGAAAATAATTTTCTTTTGTCCTTATCTACGCCTCTCTCTCCACACTCAATGGATTCCCAGAGCAAAACCCCCTACATGTGAGTCATTGGTGGCTAGTGCTGGTCTCAGACTCTGTTTGCAATGTAGAGCAACATTTTTTGGCCTGGTGAGTGGATGAGGATGGCTGTCAGCTAGGTGTAATGATTCTGTCACTCATGCTAGTGAGGCAGCCAGTAAAGTTGAGCAGAAAGAATGTGTGCATGTGTGTGTGTGTGGGGGGGGTTCATTGCTGTCTGTGCAACAATACCCTAAGGTACTTTAGAAGGTATATCCTAGATAACTGGTATCCTCATTGCTGTGAGTACCCCTGGACCACATTTTTATAGGTTTTACAGATGAGTGGCAGTATCCTAGCTCAACCCTGGTTGTCAAGTGTATAATTGGCTGGAGAAGGTCCTATTCTATGCTTTCATGGATCTCTCTGTGAGTCTCTGAGGGAAGCCCAAAATCTTGGGGTATTGATGCAGAGTCTTTTGTATGGTATCCTAAATTTATAAAGGAACAACTATATCACCTGCTGGATTGTGTTCAATGTCTTAAAAATATTCCTGATTTCCAAGCATTGATTTCTCCTGGTACATGGACTCAATTTGTGCACCAGATCCTCCATGTATTATAGGGTTAGATCATCCCTCACACACACTCTCTCTCTCTTACTCTCTCACTTGCACATGGGCTACCTAGACCAGAGTTCTCCAGCCTTTCTACATCCACTAATCAGCATATCTGTCAAGCTTTTTTGACAGGACAGTCTTGCATGCTTTTGTGTGGATGAGCAGTCATAACAAAGATTGTAAACTAGTGGTTTTCAACCTACCTTTACCTGTAGAGTGACACTGGTACATGGGCTGGTGGTTGACACTGTCTATGCCACTAATGTAGGTACCTGGCCTCTATGTTTACATATCCATTCATATTTAAAATACTTGATAGCACAGTGGTAGGTCCTTTGCCTTGCACATTGTCAACCCAGAACCAACCTGGGTTCAATCCCCAACATCCCATATGATCCCCTGAGCCTACCAAGAGCGATTTCTGAGCACAGAGCCAGGAGTAATTTCTGAGCGTCCCAGGGTATGTCCCCCTGCAAAATAATAAAATAATTATTAAAGCAGCATCTTTTCAGTTCTTCAGAGCTGAATTTTAGGCATGCAATATACTAGTACTACTACCACCAGTATCAACTTCCCTCCACTCTGTACAGATTGCTGGAAAGTGCTTAGGAGATCAACAAAAGCATTGCTCACTGGTGAGGGGTTTTTTTTCTAACCTGACTGGGGGCTTCTTGGGCCACATTTTTCCCATCAAAAATCTTCCAAGAGGAAGCTGGTTTGGGTTGTAGCCAAGCTTTCTTTGCATTCTCACTTCCACTAGAGTGTGGGCAGTGGGTGGAGAAAGAACCTGTGGGAAGAGTTAAATCCCAGAGATCATTGTCTCCTCTAGGTAGTTTCTGTCCATCATTGGATTCTCCCTCCTGCCCCCTCTCTCCACCAACACCTACTTCCTGATATCTTGACTGCTGTTGGCAGTTCTCTGTGCGTGGAATTCGGTTACCATGGCAATGCTATCCCGCACACTGCCTGCTGTCTCATCTTCTCTCCATTTCTTTTTTTCTGTCTGCTGGGTGCTGGCTCCCTCACATTCTCTTCTTCTTCCACACCTACCCCAATACTTCTCTGTAACCTAAGAATCAAACACTACATTTCTTCCAGCTAGTTTATTTCTCTTCCTCATGCACCACCCCAGACATACAGAAAGTACTTGAACTTCACAGAATTCAAGCATGCTGGGAGTGCTTGAACCAGAGGGCAGGAAAAAAACTCAAATGCTAATTTCCTCCAAGTTTGACAAGGCTGTTCCTGAATTTGAAAGAATTCAGGCATGTGTTAATCAAATTAACTCCCTTCAGCCTTCACTGAGATTAAACCTTTTCGGAAAGTTTAACAGTAAATACCCTTCTGATTTCTACCTGGACTCATGCTTCAGGCCTGGAGCTTCTCCAAAGGAGAAAGTCTGAGCTCTCCTAAAGCTTCCATTCTGTGTATGGCACTGACTTTGGCACCATCTATATAGGGGCAGTCAGCTATTCTGCAAATGCTGATAATCCCAACAGCAGGAGCTGACTTGTTGTAGAGAGGATCTTGATGGGCTTTGAACATTTTTGATAATTCTCTCCTTTGCTCTTCCTGCACGGATATAGAGGAAGCTGAGACGTGGGAAGGGATAGGGGAAGATTTGTGTGTGCTCAACCTTGTGAAAACACACACACACACACACACACACACACACAATGCTACTCTTTCCTCCTGCCCACTGGAGAATTTTGATATATTTCTCTCTTCTTTTTTTGTTGTTGTTGTTTCATTTTCTAAATATAAAAGAGTTCATTGGTAAGTCCTACTACTCCCACCCTTATTCTCATAGAGTCAGACTTGAGTGAGTTATATGGTGCTCACAAGCTAGTGTGAGTCTTTACAGACAATGCCATGGAGAGAGCATTCTCCAGAAAAAAGTTAAAATTTTAGCATTATGTTCTCTTTAATCATTAAAGAAAGAAAAGATTGTAGCTATTTGTTCTTTAACATGCTCTTTTATGAACCAGAGAGATATTAGTTCAGTCTGAGTTCAGTATTGAGACAACATAATGTCCCCGAGCACTACCACAAGTGATACTTAGCACACAGAACTAAGAATAACCCTGAACATAGCCAGGTACAGTCTAGAGAAATCCCACTCCCCCAATTAAAATCACTTTCCTTTTGGTAAAGTCAATATTGCAAGACACAATATTTTTCCTCAGGCTGCTAATATTCATTGTTGGTTATCTGTGTTCAGTGTCAATGTCAATATGTGTGTGTTATATGATATGTGGTATGTATGTGGGTGCAGTGTCTATGGTTTATGAGGTGTATGGCAGGGATGGTTTGTAAGAGTGTTGTGTAGAGAAATGTGCGGTGTGTGTGTGTGTGTTATGTGCGTGGTATGTTTTGTGTTATAAAAGGGATGGGTGTTATGGGGGTGATAAGTGAGAAAACAGTGAATAGGTTTTTAGATCTATTCTTCTGGAAGCTTAAAAACAAAGCAGGATGCATTTATTGAATACTCACCATAAGCAAGGCACTCATTTGGATTCTTCAAAGGTAAATGGAAGGACAATTTTTTGATAATTACATGCCAACAGTGTATTGGTTAGTGGAGGACTATATTCAAACTCATATGAAGGTTAAGTAAGAAAAAAAGACATTTCAATAGGTCAGGCCAACCATTAAAAAATGTACAATGTGATTTGAAGACTAGGAAGGCAGAGAAAGAGAAAGAGAGAGAAAGAGAAAGAGAGAGAGAGAGCAGAGGGAGAAGGAGGAAAAGGCCATGATCTTGATGAGTTGAATTTTCTCAAAGGAGAGAGACTGGAGGAGAGAGAAACAGGCAAATATGTTCAGGAGACAGAAATGCCTCTATCCTCAGCCAAAATCTATGGAGGGGAGTTTACCTTATTGAGAGAAGAACGAGTCAGGACTGTTTGGAGGTGGCTTTAAGTAGGGTATGTGAAATCTCTGCAGAATTTTGAAACAGTAGTATTTTAGCAGATACAACTATGTATCTGGGTACCCTCTCCAAAAAAAATACAACTATATGCTTTTTGGAAGGCCACAGAGAATGTGGGCATAAAACAAATGGCCTAGAAGGACTGTTATAGAAGCCTGGGCATGAAACAACAAAGGCCCAAAATCTAGGATGAAAGATAGTGCAGTAGAGAGGAAGGGACTTTATCAAGAGTTATTTCCTAAAACCAGAAATATTTGCTGGGACAAACTAGGTATGAGAAACTAAGAAAGGGGCCAGAGAGGAAGCATAGCGGTAGGGCGTTTGCCTTGCTTGGGGCTGACCCAGGATGGAGCCAGGATTCTGAGTGCAGAGTCAGGAGTAACCCCTGAACACTGCCAGGTGTGGCCCAAAAACCAGAGAGAGAGAAAGAGAGAAAGAGAGAGAGAGAGAGAGAGAGAGAGAGAGAGAGAGAGAGACTACGCAAGACATCAGATAGCCATGAGAGGTTTAAGAATACAGTCATGAAACAAGTTTATAGCTACTGAGCATTTCCCATATACCCCATTCCTTTGAGAAGAAAGCAGTAAAGTCTATGAAAGTGAATGAGTGAGTTGGTGGCTTCCATAAATCTATTTCTGAGGCCAAGAGTTTGTAATGAAGGGATATGACCTTTAAGAATAGAAAGGGGTGGGAGAAAGAGGGTAGATGGTAAGTGTAGAGTTGATATATACATTTCAAGGACAAACCAGAGGCCCCAAGAATGGTTGGAATTAACAGAAACCAGTGCTGAAGTTCCCGAGAATTCATACCCAAGGATGAAAAATAGCAGCAGCTTGGAAAAAAAGGAGCTATAGTAGATGTAAGAGCGCAACGACTATAATGAAGTATGATGAGATCTGGAGTGAGATCTTTTCTGGGAGTTCTCTGGTGTCAAGCATGGGAGAAATAGAAAGACAACTGCCAGGACATTTTCCCATGTTTGGTTTTCCAGATCTCAAGCACAGTTCTGTCCTCCTTACTCAGAGTAATTCGAAGTTGGTTATAGTTCAAATGAAACACTGTAATGTTATATTTTAAGTCTAGAGAGAGCATTAGATATTATCTTTCCAACCAGGATAATCTCTTTTTCCCCCAACGTTAATAGAGCCAAATAAATATTCTGATTCTTGTTGTTTGCCACTAACAAGAGCTCCAGGAGAAGAATATAGTCCTCCACTTTATACTGACTTCTTCCTCAAGCGTGATCTGAGCACTAATTCTCCTATAAGTCCAGCCAAGCTTACAGCTTTGTGTTTGTCTTCTCTTTCCTTATAAGGCAAATTAATTCCATTTCTTCACATTTTGGGGGTTAGTGTTTGTGAAATATGACAGATTGGCAGCCTCTAGAGATTTGAGTTCTCTTGTTATTCTATAAGCATGTCTCCTGTCCAGCAGTGTACAGCCCAGCCTCCTCAGGGCCATAGAAGGGCTTATGTATTTTACCTTATCTCTCTCTAGATCTTTCTTATGATGTTGGCATGAAGGACAATTAAAAACAATAGAAAAACTGTGATTGGTGGTACAAATCATGATTCAGAGGCCAGACTTTGGAGCCATTCATCTTGGCTTGGATTTCATCCCAACATGTTAGAGATTTATGACCCTCTGTTTCCTTCTCTTCTCACCAATTGTTTCTCTTGACAACATTAGTCTCAGTGTGAACATGGCTGTTAAAATTACGAGAATGAAATCAGTTCAACTCTGAATGCCATCTACTTTGGGCCTTCATGATCACACTATCTGTTATTTTTATTACAATGCTATGAGAGTCTAGAATAATACAAAGCATACAGAGCATAGCTTGGCATAAGCTTAAGAAATGGCAGTATTGCTAGAGGTTTTGCAAATTGAGTGACTGGCACAGAAATAAAACATCTAAGTAATTTCACTGATTGGTTAGAAAGTCCTGAGATTTACTTACTTTGGACAAAGCAAACTCTAAAAATGGAAAAACTATCAATCTGTATATTTTGTATATAAGGCCAGAATACAGTTGATATTATTTTTACTGATTTGACTGGTTTTGAGGAGATCACTGTATAGACCTGCAACTTCTTTCCATGTGCACTATAAACAGGCAAATATAACAGAGAAGGGACACCAAGTCACACCAGATTTCAAAGTTCTAGCAATAATAATTTGGTTTCCAAGATTAAAGGAACCTGACTCTGACTTGACCACTTTAGGCTGGTTCTTATTGCTGTTTCCTTCACAGAAGTTCTATTTAGAGATACTGAGCTAAGATCCAGGGAAGAGATGTGGATTCAATGGTGATTTTGGCAGTTTGATGAGGAGATGTGATAGGGGATGTAAGTAAGTCTCAGAGTGAGATCAGAGGTGGAAAGAATGGGTCTTAGGGTGTCCCCTATTTAGGGAGTTTCTAGCACAAATGGACAGAAAAAGAGAGAAAGCCAGCCTATGTGGTATACAGAGACCAAGAAATTACCCTACTTTGAACAACACATAGGCAATGGAAAGGGGAACTGCTATTAATTTGGCAGTGTTAGAAACTGTCTGATGTCAAACTAGGTCACACAGTATCAGAGACTACCAACTTTATATGTGTTGCCCTTTCTTTGATTATTCCATAACCTTAAAAGTACAACTGCAAGAGAAAGATTGAGGCAACACACCAGGTTGCAAGGGTTAAGTAGGAAATAGGAGTTCCTGGCGTCCTTGTCTTTTGCTTTCAAGTTTACACTGAGGAAGAGGTAGAAAATGGAATTGGAATAGGGGTTGGAAAAAAATAAATTTTTGTGACCCGCTGTGGTCCACTAAGAGTTAATGATATAAAAGCACAGTAATTTCAGAAGCATTAAAGAGCATGTTCCCATGGAAACATCAACCTACAGAGGAAAGAGCTAGGAGCCCCTGACAATGAAGGAACAGCAGAGTCCTAGCCCCCACACAGTCAGCAGGGAGAGATGATTACAAGTTTCTTTCAGCTTTCCTGTGAAGATGCAGTTGGAGGTCCATGGGCTATCCTCCTGAGGACAAGGAGAGAAGAAAATCGGGTGTGGTTCACATCAACTTGCCCTCACCTTGCTTCAAAATTCAATGTAAAAGTCATGCTCACTGGAGAATACAAGCAAAAATCAATGGGTGACTTTCAGAGCTAAAAAGAAGGAAATAAACCAGAAAACCAGTTCTTTTTCTTCCTGTGACCTTTCTAACCTAACCTGACCTGGAAATAGAACTGACCAAACTTCTGGAAACAGGTTCCATGTTTGGCCATTACATATGACAGCACCTATAAATCATGGATTCCATATTGGTTTCCATTCCTTCCCTTTGACTAGATATACTGTTAGTCTGACTCTTTTGTAATCACTTTTGTTGCCAGCTAGTTTATGGCCTGAAACTGAGACCTTATTTGGCTCTGAGGGATGGCTTTCACGCTGAGCTGAAGCTCCAGACTGTTCTCTTGCACTATAGGAGCCACAGAAACAGATTGCTGGGTGTTTATTAACTTCTCCTCAATTTTTTAGCTCCTCTACTTTGGCTACTAATAATCACCTTCATCTTTCTTTGGAGTCTAGACCCAAGACATCACTTCATCTCCTATATGGAAAGGTATTCTCCATGTGGTAGGTGTGCTTTATGGGTCTTTTGAAGAAAGAGATGTGGTGATGTGCTCTTGTATTAGTCAAAGTCCCACTTTGCTTAGTCTCACGTCTACAAAATGAAGTGGCTTGGAGGTATCTGTCTCTCTATGACATTTCCTGCCTCTGCCATCTCTGTCCTTTGTCTTTCAAAATCCTTATCCCTGAAAAACAATTCCTCTTTGACTCCTTTTCCCTTTTATTAAATATAGTTAATTCTTAAAACCTCTACTTGACATCTCTTCTCACCTGTACTGGATGGCTCCAATTCCCTTTTCATATTTTCTCATGACCTCTACTCCCAATCCTATATTTACACCATGTCATGAATTCATTTGTTCAGTGCCTTAGTGACCCTGAAGTAAAACTGTGGGAGAGAGCAGGGAATTAAGGCCATGTCATATCAGAGGGTTTAGAGTCATGTGGATGGAGATATTTGTCTAAGTGTGTATTTGCTTACCTAAAGAGTATTAGCATGGGACGATAAGTTCCAAGGAGAAAAGTGGAAAATGGCAAAACTTTAAGAGATGAAATCCTTCTTGTCCTTCTCTCTTGCTAGCAATACTCATGCTACTTTGGATCCTTTTTTTTTTAATAGAGCAGTTTTGTTTTATAACAGAAAAGTCTGTTTTTCTGCAAAAATCTTAATAAAATTACAATATATAGATTCTTGAGCAAGGGATTCTTTAAACCTCAGTCTGCAAGTACACAAGGAGGAAAAGGGTATGGGCAAAGTTGAATCTTTTTTTTTTTTTTTTTTTTTTTTTGGTTTTTGGGCCACACCCGGTGACGCTCAGGGGTTACTCCTGGCTATTCGCTCAGAAGTCGTTCCTGGCAGGCACGGGGGACCATATGGGGAACCGGGGGATCGAACTGTGGTCCGTCCTAGGTTAGCACAGGCACCTTATCTCCAGCGCCACCGCCCGGCCCCATGAATATTTTCTTATTTTGTTTGACTAGTGTTAGAATGGCATGTGTGGAATGCTGCCAGTTTATAAGTTCAAATTAATGACCTAAAGGCAACTCCCCTTTAAAATGATTGGAATAAATATGATATGCTCAGCAATCTTTTAATAAGTATGGACATTTTTTCCAAGAAGGTTCCACTTTCTCTTCTGATGGCCTTTGCTGGTCTGCATGCCAACATTTCACACATATCTAGTAGAGAGAAAAAAAAATGTATTCAGTGCTTTTGAAAGAAGAAAGTTACTTTAATTTATATGCACCTTGAAGATAAGAATTAATAAGGGAAACAAGCATCCAGTGACAATATTGTTTTTCAAAAGAGCTAGTGAGTGCTCCCCACTCGTATTTTCACTTTTTGGGATGTCTGGAGTAATTTGGGGTTCCTGGAGCATGTCTGCAGGTGTTTTCAGTTTTAGTGAGCAGGAGGACCAGAAATAAAAGCTCTTCTATTCAGGGCTCCATGCACTGTCCTTAAATGGGGGCGGGGGGCAGCTTGTGTTCTGTAGACTTGATTTACTGGCAGCTCTAACTCCCCCGGGAGCACACAAGTCTTAGGTTGTCCCTCTGAGAGGGATTTTTAAAGAACATTTCACGGTGTTCAAAGGAAGGTTCTAAAAGGTCAGAATGAGAGTCACTTTGAGGAGCCATTTTGTTCTAGATTAAATTTGTGTGGCCATGAGCTTGTCATTTGTCTTCCTCGGGGAGTGAATTTTAGATAGAATCTATATAAAAAAGTGATTCCATGTAAAGATACCTTGCAGAAGATATCGCTTATAGCACTAAAAGCCAATGACACCAGGTCTCAGAGGTTCCATATTATGGGACTAAGGGCAGAGCAGTGACCATACAGAAAAGCAGAGTCACAGCCAGAAAATCAAGTTCTCAGAGTCCCAAAGAGTCACAGCACCATACAACCCTCAAGGAGCCAGCTCTAAACAGGGAAGGTTAGATTTGGCTCCTTTTGTCCCTGCCAACTTAGAACCTTCTCTAAACCCAGGAAAATAGCAAAACTCATCAGAGTAATAAAACCATCCCACTGCTAAGTCCTCCTTGGCCAATATATAGGGTATCTCTGAGTTTTTTGTATATATTAACTTATCACTCTTTCTTACTGTCCTGAGAGGATGGTATGAGCACTAATTGTCACCAAAGTGCTTTTGGGAGAAAGCCGAACAGAATGGCTACAAAACGTGTAGGGTCATGTAGCTACCCAACGGGGAGGCCAGAGCTTTAAGAGAAAAAACGCTCTACTTCTAGGAATACACCCTAGGAACACAAACATACAATACAAAAATCCCTTCCTTACACCTATATTCATTGCAGCACTATTTACCATAGCAAGACTCTGGAAACAACCAAGATGGAAACAACCCTTCAACAGATGAATGGCTAAAGAAACTGTGGTACATATACACAACGGAATATTATGCAGCTGTCAGGAGAGATGAAGTCATGAAATTTTCCTATACATGGATGTACATGGAATCTATTATGCTGAGTGAAATAAGTCAGAGAGAGGGAGAAAGATGCAGAATGGTTTCACTCATCTATGAGTTTTAAGAAAAATGAAAAACATTCTTGCAATAATAATTTTCAGACACAAAAGAGAAAAGAGCTGGAAGTTCCAGCTCACCTCATGAAGCTAACCACAAACAGGGATGAGTTTAGTTAGAGAAATAACTACATTTTGAACTATCCTAATAATGAGAATGTATGAGGGAAATAGAAAGCCTGTCTAGAGTACAGGCGGGAGTTGGGTGGGGAGGAGGGAGATTTGGGACATTGGTGATGGGAATGTTGCACTGGTGATGGGTGGTATTCTTTACATGAATGAAACCCAAACACAATAATGTATGTAATCAAGTTGATTAAATAAAATAAAATTTAAAGAAAGAGAGAGAAAAGCTATGTCCTTGCTTTTTATAGCACACTATAGGGCATGTTGATGTGTGTGTGTGTGTTTGTGTGTGTGTGTGTTTCACACTACTTTCCCTAGTACACTAGGGATTAGGTTCCTTTTCTCTTTGTTGAACTTACTGTTTCTCTCATATTCTTTTTTTCTCACCACCAAGCATTTCGGGCCATAGTGGGGCAATTTGATCTATTCATAAATAGGAGGTCTTACCAATTGAGAACAGTTCCTGGGTATAACTGAAGTTGAACACATTTGAAAGTTCAGGGAATTAATCCTTAGATATTGCTTGAATATTGTACCCCCACATATTGGTAGCAAGTGAGGAGATCCTCATAGCTGATGGCAGTCACTCAGACTTTCTGACTGAACATCTCCCTAAAGGACGGGGAATATTCTCCACCACCTCATAGCTGAGGAGAGAGTCTGGAGTGACTACATACAATAGTTCTATCTCCTTTTAGGTCAGATGAAGTTAAATCATGGCCTTTAGTCATGAGAAATATCCAGGCAATAGTGCTCAGAAGTGTTCCATTGTTAGGATGAGAGAGTAGAAGCACTTTTTCATTGAAATAGATAGTAGAATGGACACGTGACCCCTTAAGTCAGTGTGATTCAGCCCATACTGTGTTGGGGCCAGAGCGCAGCATTAACTGCCAACAGGAAAAAAATATATTCAATTTCTACCAGTCAGTTGTCAAGATATTTTAATAACTTATTCATTTAACACCACAGATTTAGAATTTAAATAAGTAAGATGTGAACTAGCCTCAACTTGAACTTTTTATGATTTGTGAAGAGTGATTTGCTAAAAAAAAAAATTAATGGTATAAACACAATTTCAGAATGTATCATCCATTCTAAAACAACCTATTTTTAGTCTGTCTTAAATAATTATAAATTAATATTACAATCTTCTCTTTAAATTAGTTTTTTCCCCCTGAGGTTTTCTACTAGGTATCATTGTACAGAAAGAAAAGAACAGGACAGCTGTGGACAGTGTAAGAAACTGGCTTTTCTAATTACTTTGTTCAACAGCATGGCTTACTATATTTTTCTAGGTGACATTCTGTGTCAAAGGAAACTTTTCAAACTTCTTTAAATTCTTTTCCCTGGAGAAAATGTTGTTGGTAAGAACAAAATAATTAAGTACCTAGAAAAGATTGTCACTTAAGGAAGACATGGGGTTTCTATGGAAGTCTTTTGACTACACAGCCTGTTGTCTTATTTGCTGCTGGTATGGATGACGATGGATAGTGTGGTCACGTTCCAAAATTAATGGACTTCTTTGGGGCCCACTTATTCTCATCATTTTTATTCTGCATCACTAGGATGATATTATCCAGGCCATTCACTGCAATATAGTGATCTTATTAATGAGATCTGGATTCTGAGCTGGACTTCACAAGAGCTCCTTGGTTGCCTTAGTGCCATTATTCCTGGCTGAGACCTACCACATGAACCACATTTCTTGGGTTTACCAACGCTGAAATAACCTTAATTATGAGATGATTCAAATGTATAGAAAGTCAGACATTTTGTTCAGTCTACCAAAACATGAAAGTGAGCTTCTATGTTTTAAATATATTTGACTCTTTCCCCAATACTATTTCTTGAATGGTTTTAATAGCTTTATTTATCTATTATTTATTTATTTATTTATTTAGGGGTCACATTCAATAGTGGTCAGAGCTTCCTCCTATCTCTATGACCTAAGATTCATTCCTGTGTGGTGCTGGAGATAAAACTAGGGTTGACCACTAACAAGGCAAACATCTGTACTTTCTCTTTACCATTAGGCAGCTTTTGGGTTTTGTTTTGTTTCGTTTTGGGGCCACATCCAGAAGTGCTTGGGGCTTACATCTGGGTCCACACTTAGGAATTGTTCCTAGCAGTGCTCAATGGTACTATATAGGGTGATAGGATCAAACATGGGTCAGGCATGTTGAAAGCAAGCACTTTGCCTGCTGTACTGTCTCTCCAGCCCCAGTATTAGGTGAACTTAAAGGTTACAAAATCATTATTTTTGTTTGAAAATGTCACTTTCATTTCTAGAGAAATGAATGTTTCATTAAGGTACACTGACAAGATAGACACTATCCTTAGGGACATCCCTACTGATTATCATGTCAGGCAGTTAAGGTGTTTGTATCTGTATTATACATGAGAAAACAGTAGCTTTAGTAGGTAAGTATCACAGCAAAGATAATTAGGAAGTCATGGACTTTCAAAACAAGAAAACTGCAAGCCGCCATTTCAAGCCTCTTGTTACTTTGCTCTTAATCATTGTGAATAAAGAATGGTCCCATTTTGAATCATGTGGTAAGTGAATACAACAGTCAATGGAGGAGGGTGCTGTTGACCCCAGATGCAGTTTCCAACCTGTCTTAATTTGGAACGTCTACATAACTGCCTGGGCTTGATTTGTTTCATCTGGAAATAAAATGATTAATTGGGATAAGGGACTTTACTGTTTTATTTCCACTCCAGCAGACATCAACTGAATTTATTTAAATTATTTGAATGCCTTTATCCCTTTAGTTCATTGTCTTTGCTGTTGTTTTGATGACTGGGTGTTGTACACACATACCTCACTGTAACACTTACAAGGTGGGGAGATCCTTACATCAATCAGGTTGTGATGCTCTCTGACTTTTATAGATGTTGAGTTTGGTGCTTGTGCATATGCTCACTAGGGAACACACATTTTGTGATACTACAAGCCATTATTTGTGGTACTTGGTTAGATGGCTGTACTCACCTAATTCCTACCAGAAGTTGCACTTCAAGGCATGGTACTCACACATCATTTCAGTTGTGTTTGCTGGAAGTTACAGTCCATTTTTGTGGTGCTTACACATATCTCACACCTGGCTTACACACACCCCACAGTTAGTTATTGCCTGTGACACCATAGAATATGAGAGGAGAGCTGACTGGATTGTGCTCGACACATGTAGGACATCAGGGATTTGAACTTGTGGGTATGTGCTCACAAGGCAGGTTCTCTAGACTCTGAGCTATTTCTCCAGACCTAAAATTTTCCAAATTTATGACCCTGTAAATCTGTGGTAGACAGTGTGAATATTGTGGGGTCTGCATTCTTGTTTTGTTAGGAACATTCTGCCAGATGCTCCCATCCAGGGTAGGCTCCTTTATCATTGTCAGTGAGGTTGTGCTGGGATGGATGAACTCTGAGTAACAAGGACCTAGTTGGGAGGCACAGGGCTTTGCCCTTTCCTGACCTCCTAGGCTTTTGACTTTGATCTTAGAAAACAAATGCACTCACTCTGAGCGCCCTGGGACTCTGAGGCTCTTTCAGTAAAATAAAGTGAGAAATAAGATGAGCATTAGTTTCTGCATTCTGGTTTAGCTTTGCACAGTGAAGTGTTGCACAGAATAGACAACAAAAGGTGCTTCTGGAGTAATGCAGAACTATTTTTTTCTTCAGTGGGCCATGGCTCTAGCAATGACTCTAACCTGTTGGAAATTAGAAGATGAACACCAGCTCCAAGCAAGTTGGGAGATGATGGATGGATGGATGGATGGATGGATGGATGGATGGATGGATGGATGGATGGATCGGTGGATGAATGGATGAATGGATGGATGGATAGTTAGGGGTAGGGGATGGGTGGATGAATATAGTGAGCAAGAGAGAGAACAAGAATGAGAGTGAGAACAAATTGCTATTAGATAGTTTCACATTTTATACCAGTTTTATAATCTGGGTTTTTCTGTGATAATAGCATTTTGTGAGCTATGTAATTTGACTTCTTAGGAGTCAATCTGCATCCTAGAGACAAGGCTTGTGCTCTCTTTTCAATAAACCACATTTTGATGGGCTGCTGAATTTTCTGTCCATTGAAATGAAGTTTGCTGGCCATGTACTTGAGAATCATATGCAGAGAGAAAGAGATTCCATAATATCTCGTGATCTTAATGACAGTTTCGATCTCTTTTGAAGAGTTCTCGGAGATTTTAATTTCTTTTTTTCTTTATTTAAATATCTTGATTATATATATGATTGTGATTAGGTTTCAGTCATGTAAAGAACACCCCCTTCACAAGTGCAACATTCCCACCACCAATGTCCCAAATCTCCCTCCATCCCACCCCACCTCCACCTGTACACAGCTGCACTCAAAGGCAGTTGGCTATTCTTTGCTCTTATGAAAGGTTGACATGATTAATAGGATCATTTGACCTAGTTCATTTTCCATGTGCTGAGTGCAGTCTCCATGGATCCAGTAAGTTCCCTGATGGTAGAACCTTGATAAAATGTAGGCATCACATTTTCACTCACCTATGAGAAATGAGACTAGTCCCTTACTTTGGAAATTCAAATTGTACTATATTCTTCCCACAGAATATATCCTTTCCTTGAGCATTTCCTTTATATAATCTTTTTATGCCATTTTTTAAAATGCATCTTATTCAGATAAAGTTGATACTTAACTTAATATCAATTTCAAGTGCAGAGCATATAAACTCAAGATCTGAGTGATTCTACTTCAACATCACTGCTAACATTGACATTTTAATTTTTTACAGTTAACCCCTTGACTTAATTCTGTAGCAAGTTGCTGCTTATTTTTCTGTCTGCTCTATCATTTGATCTTCACAAACACCTTATCTCATGAGCAGAAGGTAAAATGCGTCCGTTTTACAGGTGTAAAATTGAGGCTCTTGTGCCTAGATCACATTCCTAAAAGTGACCATATACTCCGTGATGTGTACACAGTTTAACAGTGAAGGGATACAGCATTTTAGCTGTTTTTTTAAGGGTTTCTTTTGGGGCTAGGTGGGTGGAAGGGCTCGGTCGCATCATACAGTTTCAGAGACAACACCCAGATTTATACTTGGAGATCGCTCTAAGTGTTATCCCACAGATCATGCATCATGTAGTGGCAAAATCAAATAAGGGTCAGTTTCATGCAATGCATGCAATGCTTTAACCCCTGACCTCTCTCTCTCTAGCCCAGAAAGGGCATTCTTGTTCCAAACCACTCCTATATTTGCTGTCTCTTCATTGAAAGCTGTGTTGGATGGGTCTGAGAAACACAATGTGAATGATTAATCCGTATATTGCTGAGGATCTGAAAGATTAAAGGATAGTTTGAAGAAGAATAGTTTGCAGATTGTCATAAAATGTTATTACTCTTTTTGATGAGTGTAAAATATGTGAGAAGTGCCTAAGTAGAAGAAAATGAAGCAGTAGAGCTGGGAGAAGGCGAACATTCCAGAAGGAGAAAATTTATAGGGGAAATCAGAAGGGTCTAGAGCAGGAATAACGAGAGAAATTTATAGAGCATTTATATTACCCAGGAGAGTGGTTTATTTTCTGCAAGTTCGAATTTCTCAATGTATGAGCTCAACTCCTTTTTTAAGGCGTCATCTTAAACATCTTCATTTCATTTTTCAAGTTGCTGCCTACTGGCACTATTATAGAAACTTCTCTTTCATAATTGCCTTCTGAAATGGACACTTTCTTTTCAATAATCTTAATGGTGTTATAGGCAACATCACAGTTATCCTAAATTTTGGCTGATGGAAAAGAGAGTGCTTGAGCCGGTAATTATTTCCTTTCCTCCCCTATTCCCTCCCTCCCTTCATTCCACCATCATTTTCTACTATCCTCTTATTCTCTCTGTTTCTCCTTTTGTTTGTGATCACCACTTCCCTCGTCTCTCAGACTATTTTTAATCATTATTCCTCCCTTTCTCCTTCTTCCTCACCCCCTTTTTTTCAGATATTTTTGCACACTTCATAAATTTTCTCCAGAGACTTTCAGAAATTATTTGAAGTGACATAGTATTGTTATAGTAAGGACATTTTATCCCTAGCAATTATGTTGTGTGCTTAAATGCAGGTTTGTTATTTTAAAACATTTTTCTGTGCACTTTTGTTCTTATATTCCCCAGAAAAAAAATCGTCTGGGACTTTAGAGTTGGGAAGTTGTTAGTTACAGGAAACTTGAATATTATCTTCTGATTACAGGAAACTTGAATATTATCCTCTGATGTGTGACAGATGTAACCTAGTGACACAGAGGTAAACAATGGAAAGCCTTTTAGATGGGGAACGAGGGGTTCTGATTTTAGAATTATAATATTTTTTCTTAGAGTTCAGCCAAGGACATGAAGTTAGGGGAAGGTGGAGAACCCACAGCCTTGATATATGATAGGAACATAGGGAACTGGGTTTGTCCTTCCTGATGTGTTTTTGAGAAGCAGGGTGTGTGGGAGAGAGAACATGGGACAGGAAATGTGGCTTGAAATGTTATTTCTGCTCCAAATTAGCTATGGGACATTGGACAAATAATTTGACCTCTTTGTGCTTCATCTCCCTTATCTATCAAGCTAAATGAGCTTAAGGAGTCTTCCAAGATTAAAATGTAGTTTCAAAGCATACATGATAAATGTCCGGACTTCTTGCCAAGCTCTTCTATGTGGGGGTTTAGATTAGACTACAGCTGTCCAGATTAAGGGTTGTAAAACTCTCAGTTGACAAAAACTGTCCTTGGGTAGTGAAATGCTGAGGTTTTGGATGCAGCGATAAGTTTTCTGCATGGAAGTATTCAGGAAAGACTGAAGAGGCCACTTCTATCATAGAAGCGAGGCATTGGACGCAGTGCACAGACTATTTGCAAATTCTCTCTTGATTTGGAGGTTTTAGAAACCTTTACTTCATTTGAGGGCTGCTTTTGTGAAACTGAATGTCACCAACATTTGTTAGGATTAAATGCCCCAGGCTCCTCTAGAAGTGGCAGAGGCTACCTGAGGTGAGTATTGGTGCTCTGTGACCAGACATCTTTATAAATGCTGCAGGATACCCATCAGAGCAATCTTGTGACTTAACGTAAGGCTAGCAGGAAGAACCAGAAAGGGTCTAGAGATTTCAGTGAACGAGATTTGCCAACCAGCCTGTGATTGGCAAATATTTTTCTCTTCCTCAGACTACTGGAAAACTAACAGGCAGGTCACACCTCTCAGACCTTCCAGTCCTGCCCTTGGCAATGCCTGATATTCCTTTGGCTCCTTTCAGCAAAACCAGTGCAACACATCCTGTGAATGCCGAGCTAATCATTATCGACTCCTAGGGCCATTATGGTAAAGGGACATTAATTACTAGCAGCACAGCTGCACTAATGCAGCTGTAATGAGCATGCCAATGGGAATTTCCAATGAGGGAACTCTGGCAGATCAGTGCAGATGGCAGGGGAATGGGGTGAAATGGGGTACATATAGTGAGAAGAAAGTCAATATCGTCAGTATGGTTCTGATTATTTCCAATATTTCTGTTCATATACCTATACATGGATTGCTCTGTGTAGTGACCCTCCCTATGGTTCTCACTCTGGCTGTTTCTGGCCACAGTGCATGATGGGGCAGCTCTGGGCCCTAGAGACCTGCCCCCTTTTCTCAGCTAAGAGCTCTGAGCTATCTGACCTGAGATCCTAACAAGGGTTGTTACAAAGTTTTTAAATATTTCTGGAAAGGGTAAGACTTGACTCTACATATTGCCCTCAGCTAAAAGGTACCAGGGTCCCCTCCTGCCATATTTCTTAGTCTCCACCACCTTCTTTCTGGATACATATCATTTTTTGAATAATGATTATTAATCCATATTGGGAGTTGTCTATATACCATGTCCCACGGGAAATTTCCTCATTGTCTCCTACAACCTCATACAGTAGATTTCTTTATTAATCTTTCCCCACTTTCCCCCACAATTAATGGTAAAAATTAATGTTCAGAGACTAATTTGATCAATGTCATAGCTGTTGAGTAAATTTTAAATCAAGCAATTTAATTTTTAATGATTGCATCATCTTTTGTACAAATCCCTATCTGTAAACAATTAAACTCTTATGGTGCAGTTAAACAGGAAGCACACCAGATATCACTAGGCCATTTGTTACTTGGCTGTCTATTTCCATCTACCTGTCTGTGTTCTGTACTCTTTTATTTTCTTGGATAACTTTCTTCATACTGGTAACTTTCCTTTTACTTTATCTTTCCAGGTATCTGATTAATGTCACTTTTGAGGGGAGAAATCTGTCCTTCAGTGAAGATGGCTACCAGATGCATCCGAAGCTGGTGATAATCCTTCTCAACAAGGAGAGGAAGTGGGAAAGGGTAGGACATGTCTTTGGCAACTCTCATGTACCATAACTAGAGGGGTTAGCATGTGAGTCTTTGTAATGCTTGAAACAAAACAAAACAAAACAAAACAAAAAGATTATTTGGTTTGGGTTCCCAGGCAGGCATGCTAGAGATCAGTATTTTTGAGAACAGAAGAGAAATAACTGATCTCTCCAACCGCCACCTGTATTTCCTTGCTGCTTTGAAAAGGGACAGTTTTCTTTATTCGTTGCCATCTGTGTATGTACATTGGTGCTCAATGCTTCTAATTTGGTTTTAAAGCAAGATACACATATAGTTTGCTTGCATAGTTTTATCTGGAAGTTATGTCCTGCACTACAACCTGGGGAGATCTGTGAACCAGATGGAAGAAAGGAAAGAGTCTATTTGCTGTGATTAGAGACCTCTCTTGCTGAACCCTTGTCAGGATGTTTCCCTCTGCCCCTCTATGGCTGTCTACAATCTTGCTATTGGAGATTAATCTGTCTGAGTTCCTCTCCCGTCCATCTCCAACCGGACCACACATCCCTGCTAACTTGCTCATGAGCTTGTCTGTTTGGACCTCAGACAAATAACTGCTTTGCCTCTGCTTCTTCCTCTGTAAAACAGAGATGAGAACAATGGTAAATCAATATCACAGGCATGTGAAAATGTTATTACATGTTGATATATGTAAAGAATTTAGAAGAATGCCTGACTTATAGTAAGCTCTCAGTGGTTATTAGCTTTTATTAATATTATTATTTCTGGTTCCTTAAATATGAATGCTCTTGAGTATATGTCCTTGTGATAATTTCTCCCAAGTAGATACCATACGCCAACCCCTAAGACACCTTTTTTAAAATGATTCTGAAGATCAATATGGTTGGGGAAGGTCTCCTGAGGTACCTTCTGTTCTTATGGTTCCCTGTGTGTTCCCACATGCAAGAACACATCAGAATTTAAAACCTCAGAAGTGTCCTATAACAAAGAAAATTTCACTTGAATCTGGCAATTCTCTCATTTTTTTTATTCCCCAGGCCCTTGTGTTCATGAAAATCATATTCTGTGAAACTGGTTGATTTAAGGCTGATTTAAGATGAGTTTGAAGACTGTAAGGACCAGTGGACTGAAAACAGTTTTCCTGACAGACTCTGAAGAGTGTGGACCAGAGCTATATATAATGCTAGGAAGAGTAGCCAGGAAAGGAAGCAAGAGAGAAATGATTTTGCAGTGCTAGGGATCACAGCTCTGAGGCATGTGCTATGCCTTTGAACCATATCCCTGCATCTCTCTCCTCAAATTTCTTAAAACTCACTCTCCTGTCACAGAAAGTGCTGGCCTGAAAACTCTGTACTATCCTCTGAACCTAGCTGTGTAGGGCTCAGGCAGGGGAAGCCAGGACTCAGTACTGCAAACTGAAAGATCCAGATGCCATGTAGCTCTTTCTCCCTGGAGAACTCTATGGCTGGTCTGGGGCCTGGTACACTTGGTGAAAGTTTTTTTCCATAATAAGTTGCCTCTGTCCAGACATAGTTGTTTCTTGGGCTCTTGATCCTCACCCCTTAAGCTGCTGTGCTGCTGCTTCAGGGATAATTAAGATGCTCCCTGGGACCCTTGTACCTAGCTGTGTATCTTTGAAAGAAGAGTTATTAATGCTCAGGAATTATCCATGAAGCAGAAGAGCCCCAGATGGGGTAGCTTTAATGTCTTTGGCTTCTGATTTCTCTCTCCTGACTAGAGAACCTCACAAGTGTCTTTTCCTATAAATTACTGACTGCCACACCTATACATTTCTTTTCCTGAAGCTGGAATCTAGAGCCCACACCTCCTAGCTCTTTATAAAATGAGGCCTTTATAAATGGGCCTTCCCCACTGTTTTTCCCCTGATTTTGATTTGTATTACACCTGTCAGTGCAGTATCTACTCCTGGATCTGTGTTCAGGAACCATTCCAGGAAGGCTCAGGGTGCCATATAGAATGCTGGGGATCAAATTCAGGTTAGGCTCATGTAAGGCAAGTAAGTGCTCTATCACTCCAGTCCTGGGTCTTCCCTTTTTATCATTCTGATTCCACCCTGGTGCTTACATTTATTTGACTTTTTATATGATTTTGGAAACAGATGATGGTTTTATAATTGGACCACCCTGTTTCAGTTGAGCCCTTTGACCAGGCTTTTAATAGCATCCTCGCACATAGTTCTAATGATGTGTTTTCTCAGTTTCAAAACTGCTCAGTGTCTCAGCATATTGGTTAAATCTATGCTTTATCTCTTCTTGCTTTGGAAAGTCAAGTCTCTCAAATTAAATCTACCTTTTTTCCTGTTGGTATACTTTCTCCTCTAAAGCTACCAGGTGCCCCATTCTGTCCTGAGACTTTGCCTCATTCAGCATTATGGATCTTCCTTTCCTATAATGATTGCCGAATATACTAAGTCCCCCTTCTTATTTGGGGTTTGGGACCACACCTCATAGTGCTCAGGGGTGACTCCTGGCTCTGCACTCAGAAATTACTCTTCTTAGTCTTGGGCCATATGGGGTGCCATGAGCCAGTTAAAAACAGTACTGTCCTCACCTCTTCTGACCCTTAACTCACTCTCTTGGCTCCAGACCATGCCTCCATGGCTGTATCCACCACATCTTCAGGATGCTAGAGGAGTTTGTGTACCTTCTCCCAGAAGTTTGTGTCCCTGAAGGAGACAGGAAGAATGCGTTGTATAGTGTAGTCGACTTGGTTTGAATGAGTATCCTTGCACAATACTTTGTACTGTCATAAAGAATCCAAGCACATGTTCTAACAGTTGACATAATAGCTGTTTGGGACAGAAATTTCTTTGAGGTTTAAAACTATAGGTCACAATTATTTATTTCTTTTTATTGTTTTGGAGGTCACAGTTGTGCTTGGAAAGCTGGAGAGCTCTAAAGGTACACCTGAGGGAGCTAGAAGAGGGATTTCAAGTCCCAGGAATAGGAACAAATACAAGGGTTGAGCACTACTCCTGACTTCATAATGCATATTTAAATGCACTAAGTGGATTCATTATTGATAGCAAAACTTTCTAAAATTGTCTTACTTGTGAACTCTTTTATCAGAGAAATTTTACATGACCCCAGGCATATAGGCAGAAAGAATATATATACAACAAAATTACTTATATCATAAAAAATGACAATGAATTATATTTAAAATAAATATTTTTTAAATGTGACCCATAGGACATTGTTTAAGAAGCTAGTATTCAGAGGTGGTTAGCCTTTTTGTAAACTATTTTGAAAGGAGCTGTGATCAGAGTTTGTAACAGCTTTGTATTGATTTGGCTGCATCAGGGAAGAATGTATTAGGAGAATTCTCTGAGTTTCCAGAATTCACAGCTTCCCAAAGCCCTGCTCAGAGCTCACTTGTGGGAGGAGAGGAATGTCAGTCATCAGGTACAGCTCCAGCTTCTTCCACCACCCCCATCTCAACTTTCTGGACTCTACAGACTCCTGATACCACTCCAGAAAGGTGGTACAAGGGAAATTATATCTACCATTGGTTCCTCAGAGTAGGCCTGGAACAAGAGATGCTATAGAGAGAAAGATAAAAAGGCAGGAAAAACAACTGAGTTTGTGGAAAGACTTTTGTGGAAGAGGCAAAGGCTAAGAGATAGGATACTCCATTTCCAGTCATGGACAGTGACTTCTGTGCTACCCAATAATCCAGTTTTCCTGCTAGTTTTCACTTTCAGTCTCTTTAATTGCTTTTTTTCTACTTAGAATTATGGCATAAAGAAGATTTCAGGGACCCTTTCCAGTATTCCTTTCAGGCATTAGAACTTCATGTTGTTAGGAAAGGGGAGCAGGTAGTAGAAACTGGGTGATGGCTGGACCACCCCAAAGACACCTGTGTTTGTTTTAAAGGACAGTAGCTTCTCGGGACATATTTGTCATTCTTGTCACTTAGATAAATTTTATCTCCTCTAAAGGTTTTCCCTGATCTGAAGTAGCCATGGTCATGCCATCAGAATAGTTTATCCTATACCTCTATGGTACTTGTTTGGCCTAGAACATATTGGCCTACTTGTTTGCCAATTTCCCCCTCACCCCCCTTGGTGCTTTATGAGGCCAAATACCTTGTTTACCTCTGCAATCCTTGCTGTTAAGCAGTGTTACCTTTCAGAGTGACCATGCAAGCGAGACTTATGAAATCATCCCAGATTCTTATGGCATGCACGACTTAAGATATCAATCTGCCATTTCACTTCCACCTAAAATTCTCCCACTAATTGTAGGTTTCTAGAAAGTGGTTGAGAGAAGATACCCTTTAAACTTGGGAGCAAGCACCCTAAGTGAAGTTAATGTTGAACTCCAAAGGACAGTTGTTAGCTAGACTCAGCTGCTACCACAGTTCTTAGCACGTAGCTTCACTTGGAGTAAATTTAATGAAGGATGCTAGTATTCCTGTGAGTTGTGAGAAGTCATCTCCAAGTTGCTGTCTTATCCATTTGGCTGTTTCAGAGTGAGATGAAAATTGTGTCAGCGTCAGCTATGGAACTGAGTGTAGCTTTGGGAATGAGAAAAGGCCGAGCTCAATTGCCTTAGTGTGGAGGTGTAGCAGCAGAGAAAGTCAGGCATCCGATGCTCCCTGAGATGGTTTCTCTTTTATAAAGCAGGGTTTGACATCAGACTGTTATAAAGATGAAAGTAGAGTTGGTAGCAAAACAGCACTTCAGAATCATTGAAACATAGCCAGGACTCAGAAAATGTCAATTGGTGGCCCCACTTTGCATAATACTTTAATGTTATAGTTGAACATGGCAAAAAAAGTCAAATGACACAGAATAAGTCATCATAAAAGCCCTTCTGTCGTTTGTCATTGCTGCTTCCCGCAGACCCCTCTCCAGAACAGTCAATCATTGATCATTTTGTCTTGTATGCTCGCTCTAAATATCCTTCTGACACATCCACATTTGTTATATTTATTCAACCTTAAATGAAATAACAGCACTTTCTCTGGAAAACTTTAGTAGTATAAGTGTAAATTGTATAAGTAATCACTAATGGTCAGAGTGGAAAATGTCATGCTTAGGATAGTGAGGAGGTTTGGTTATCATGATTCTGGTCCCACATTGCCAAGGAGATCACTATGGTATATAGGCCTGTGAAGAGGAACACTGCACACAGAGAATTTCTTTTAGACATGACATATACACACAGAGGTGTGTGTACAAACCAATCATGGCAAGTTGGAGACATTCTGGGATTGAAAGAAATCATTGTGTGCAGCACTGGTTCATGGGGACTGGTCTCTCTCAAATGGCAGGCAGCTGCACAAACTTGCAGTAAAAATAGTTTGGCACAGAGAAGCATTCCAGAAAGCATTCAGACTTCAGTCTCTATCAGAGCCGCTCATGATTTGCTTCATTGCTACTGCTCTCTGCTTCCACTTAGTCCTTCCTCAAATGAGGATAATAAAAACAAAATGCATTGGGGGTGTGTCTGAGTAATGACTTCAAGAAATGATGATGGTGCATTTTCAGGCTGATGATGTAAGCAACCCTTAAAGGGACTGTCTGGATCAGAATGATAGGGGGATCTTTGTAGATAGCCTTTCTTATTGTCCTTTCCCAAATGATATAGGAGATGTGTATAACTAGCCTATATATTTTCCACTCCTCTACCCAGAAAATGCTCTCTTTAGATAGACAAAAGCATTTTTTAAGAATCACTCTTGGTGCTCCCCAAAACTAAGTTATCACTTTGGATTTGCTGAGATAGTTCAACACCACCCACGTGAAAAGAAGTGTTAGAAGTGGCAGGGGTTGATCTATATTTTGGGTCCACACTTACGATGGACTTTACAAAGTGTGATGAGCAAATGAGTGGATCAATGAGAAAGAGAAACATAACCAAGATGCTAGAAGATTTCCCAACATTGACTAGACAGAGTCCTTTACTAGGCAATGCCACCTGAGAAAGTAATACAGTGAAGGGAAGCTGTGTAGTTCTGGATCCATGGGTACCAGCTGCTGGATGAAGGTGCTCTCTATTACTAGCACCTAAGGACTCAGTCAGAGAATAGTCAAGAATGAACAATTTGGAGATTATTTAATACTATGGCAGGTAGTGTTGAAAACTGCTGGCTAATGAAACAGTCTTTCCATCCCCTCATGTGTACATAATAGCACATGCAAACTCACTTGCATATAGACTAACAGTCCATGGGTACATGACCTGCAGTGGTTTATTTTTGTATGGTATGTCTGTGCCCAGCATAGCATGGCATTGTTGTCTAGGCTGGACAATGCCTGGGCAAGATACACGTGTACAAACTGTGTACCAGCTTCAGCTCATTCTGGCTCTCTCTGGACTCTGCAGAAGGTATCTGAAGAGATGAAACAGAAGCCTCTCATGTCGGGAGAGTTTGTTCTGGATCTGCTGGTACTACCATGTGACAACATGCTATTTTTACCGACTTTGAACTTTGTGCTCATATGCATCATTGGATTAAGGGATTAGGAGGCAGGATCCATGGAGAAAGGCTGTGGGAATTGGGGTTATTATGGGGAAGAAGAAAAGGCAATGAGGTGATGACTTACTCTCTTTAAATGTCTGAAGAATGATTGTACCAAGTGTTGGGATCAGCTGTTCACTTGCTCCTCTGAGACAGAACCAGAGTAAGTGGGCTTAAGATCAAGCAGAGAGGATTTACATTAGCTACAAGGAGAGTTTCTTAATAGAGAGAACTGTTAAGTAGCAGAACTGTTAGCACCAGATATGACTTTGGAAATTTGAAAACTTGGTATATTCTTATTTTTCTATGGTCTTGCCAAAATAGCAATGTGTGAATCCTATCAAATTGAGTTTTTCTTCCCTCCTTTACACCCTTTGCAGCCGGACTTCCTTTTCTTTTCCTTCAATCTACTTCCACTTCTTTTTCATGGATTCTTCTTTCATTCCTTTATCCTCTTACCCTCCTCAGTTCCTTACCTCCCCTCTTCCTACACAGAATTGATGAGCACTGATTATGAGCTAAATATTACTCCATCAAATAAACATTGCATTTTCTTAGTGGCTGGATGCATTATAAGATGCAAAGTTTATTTTGTGGCACTAAAATATTTTATGACCTAACTAATTTTAAAACTTTCTCACTTGGCATGGTCTCATGTTAGGTGAGCCTTTTAAGTTGGTTGGTTAGTAAATGCACTTAAAGTACATATATAAAATTGCAATAATAAATTGCTGTCTGGAAAGCTGGATTATGGATTTTGAATGGTCATACTCTCACATTCAACTATTTCCTTCTTTCACATTGAACTCTAAAAGCCCTGGTCTACTCTCTTTGCCTACCCTTTTTCTAGGGTTCCAGAAAGAGAACCTGGGGCCAGTTTAGGGAAAGAGTCTGCACTCCACTGTCAGTCTCAGTTCACAATGTCAGGCTACTACCTCCAGGTATTTTTTGGGGGGGTGTTTGGGTCACACCCAGCACCACTCAGGGGTTATTCCTGGCTCTACTAGGTTCAGAAATTTGCTCCTAGCAGGCTCGGAGGACCATATGGGATGCTGGGATTTGAACCACGGTCCTTCAGCATGTGAGGCAAACATCCTACCTCCATACTATCTGTCTGGCTCCTCCAGGTATGTTTTAAAATAATAATTCAAGAAGTTCCAATATATTGGAAAATCAACTTCAGATATGTCATTTCAGAAAGGTTGGTTGTCTTTAGGTGCTCATCCTCAGCTACCAAGTGAAAGGAATAAAATAACATGATAAAATGATTATTTTATTTTCAATACTGTTACATGTTAATGGGAAGAAAATCAGAACAAATCTCAGTGATCTTGGAGACAGCTTAGCCTTGGTTTTGGGAAACAGCAGAAAGACAAAGATGAAAGCCAAAGAACAGTTTCTATTTGTCTGTTAAAAATTTTATTAAGCTTTTTATTTTATGAATGCTTTCTGTGGTTGACTGTTTTGTTCACTCAGCTAATATTCTAATTTTAAAATTATAATATCTTCCCAGTTGTGAAATTGAAGTTGTTGCCATTGAGGTTAAAGGACTTATAGTGTTTGCATACAGATTTAAAACGACATTAGTTATTTTTTATTATAAAAAATATTAGTTCACTTTTTAATAGAAATTTGGGAAATGAAATAAGATGACTCTATAAAACACCTGTAAAGAATATTGCTATTTCTTCAATTTATTTCTGGTCCTTTTTTCAATGTTTATTATACATATAAATGTATTGTACATATAATGTGCATTCTAACACAACGCAAGTATACTATGCACAGTAGAAATGGAGCACAATGTGTAAATAGTTTTCAATGTACTTTTCTTTGGGGTATTTTCATTATTATTAATTATGTCCTTAATCATAAAACTTAATAATTGTATAATATATCATTGCAATGATCTATCATTCTTGTTTAACCTAGACCCTCATTATGAGGGATTTATATGTGTGTTAAATGGAGACTGATAGTTCTATGGGCACCATTTCAAAATTTTCATAGACCAATGTCAATTTCACTAATTGGTTTCCATAATTATATGTTTTGTTTATCTTTTTAAAAATAAAGCCCTTGAACATTAAAAATGGTAGCCTTTAGACTAGAGAAGTGATCAACAGATTGAGATCCAAATGAAAATTAAAATGAAAGATTTATTTGAGATTTTCTCAATGATACTAAATTTACTTGCTATCGGAGAAAACAGGACAGTTGATGTGGTAAACTTTCTTGATTCCTGGTTTTCAAGAGCTAAGGGTTTTTCTTTTTGATTTTTCTGACCAAGTGTGTCACATTCTAATTCTTTGAATCAGAAAATGTCTTAAAATTATTAAATACCAAGGCACATTGATTTACAGTTATTCATAACTGGGTTTCATGAGTACAATGTTCTAGTACCAATCCACCACTCATGTTGTTTTCCCCTCCAATGTCCCCAGATTCCTGCCCATCCTCTAGCCTGCCTTCTTGAATGGGTACAACTCTTTGGTTGCAGTTTGAATGCTTAGAGTATTGTTGGTTCTCAGAGAATGAGAGAAACTGGTGTGTTGGAAGGAATAAAAAGAGATGGATGGGAGGTAACAAAGATAGAGTTCAGAGGTCTTGAATACATCTATGATTTAGAGGTGTGGTATAGGTATAAATAGTTAAGGCATAATTACAAAGTTAAGAGAATGGGATTGGCATGTGCTCTTCTGCATTTCTTGTCCGAGTGAAACCACTGTTTAAAAATTGGAGGCTTTTAAAATGCAGATCTGTGTTTCCAAAGAGCAGTAAAGGCCTACTTAGTGTTACATTCTATTCTAAATGCTATTTCTTTTTTTTTTTTAGAATGCCAAGAAAAATTTTTTTAATTATTTTTTATTTTTTAATCATAGTGGTTTACATGATATTCACAGTAATATTCCATTTACAAATAAACATTGAATCAGGGGAATTCCCATCACCAAGTTGTTCTCCCTCCACCTCCATACCCATTCTGTCTCCCAAGTCCTCCACCCTCTCCCCAGGGACTTCTAGATTGAGTGACTCCCTCTGTTT